>JAPYZO010000303.1:0-31516 GCA_030522905.1 Torymus flavipes | reverse complement strand
AATAAACTTCCACGCGCGCGGCAAAAACGCGTAAAAATAAGTGCGTTAACATTCTGATGCGGAGCGACTCGAAAAACCCGCTCAAAATCGTCGCGTATCGTCCCGCACACACACATATATGCACAAAAATGTGTCTAAGAAGCAGGAGCGCATGCGCGGTAGCACATGACTTTGAGAAAAGGGAAAAAGTTGAAAAAGGAAGCTTCTAGAAAGCTCTCTTACAACACATCACGCGCATTGCAAAATCCACATGTATATAAGGTAACTCGAGGTACTTCGGACACTTTTCTAGTTCTATTAGATTTTCTAGCAGAATTAGATGGATTATATATTTCAATGTATGACTACAGATTTTTGTCGATTTTGTAATAATAGAAAAGTAAATAACTTTTTTGGGTTAAATTGGCTGAATTAACTGTAAACATGACGAAGCAGAGTCAAAATGTTCTTTTTACAATTTGACTGATCCGTGTTAAGTCAAGCAGAGTCAAAATGTTCTTTTTACAATTTGACTGATCCGTGTTAAGTCAATATTACTCCTTGGGTGTCCTCAATTTTTATCATCGTAGAAGATAGACTATATTTTCACGTTCTCTGAACAGTTTTTTCAAGACATGCTTGCAAAAACATAGAAAAAAATGGTGGCCGAGCCACCACGAGTTACCTTACATACTCACATGCACACACGCACATTGTCTCGCACCGGCTTGTATACATTATGCTCCACCTATAGGCTCGTGCCGCGTGTTTCGCTCTACCTATACCTATAACGTATTCTCTCACACATGAGCGTACACACGGGCAACTACACACGACGCCTACTGACATAATTTTCTTGGCCGGTGGCGAGGGGCGGCGCACGAGTCAAGGCCTCTCTCCGGTGGCGGCCGAGCTCGCGTTCTCCCGTCGATCATTTCCGAAGACTGACGCGCGAGCCCGTTGCTTTTATCTTTTCGTGTATGCGTGTGTCTTTGAGTGGGAACGAGTTCGATCGTATAGGGGATTGCGTGTCGCAGGGCTTTTTTTTCACGTGTTATGTACATTGAAAAGTATTTGCGTGCCAAGGGAATTATTGGTTTACGAGGTGGCAATGGGGGCTGGTTCAGGCTGGGTATTGGAAAGTGTCAAAGATGTTTTGCTGGCGAGTGTAGGTAGTTCAGAGTACGAGAAAAACACGAGTGTAAATGTGGTTTGTGGGTTTGGTCGGTTTGACGGGGAGGGACTTACTGTGAATCTTTTTTTCGTCTTTGATGGATACAAATGGCAATCGAGATAACGAGTAAACAATTTTTATCAGACTTTTTTTATTGGCAATTAGTTACTTTAGTATCCGAAAATCGGAATGAAAAAGTTTTTATAAGCTTGAGGTAACGATCCTATACGAGCGAGCTTATTTTCGAAAAAAAGACAATGTATGCAAGAGTACAGTTATTTCTGTAACTCTCGGCTGCATTAACTTGAATTTTTCGTCGGATAAGATCGTCGGAGGGAAATCTCTGCAGGAGCAATTCATTTCGAATTCATATTTTTTGTGCTACCGCGCTAGATATATATCTATGGTAATGCGAAAGGTTGCGCTTGCAGAGGCACTGGCTTACGCCCCCCTGGGGTGCAATACTCCTTCACTCTCCGTGTCACTCTTACTTTGCTCGACAATTAAAATAACTACCGGGTCATCTCAAAATGAATAAATTTCATTCTTTTTTTGTCCTATAATAATATCTAGGGCACAATGGTAAATTATATCGCCGAGAGTAGAGCACGAGGTATATTCGAACCGAGCAATAAGCTAATTTTAAAAATAGCGAAAACTCATATAGAAATTCCAGAAGCCGGGAAAAAGGGAATGACTTCTCTTACTCGACCCGCCGGGGAATCTGGAATTTCCATCGCGCCGCGGAATCAGGCTAGAATGCACGAGAGCTATAGGTATAAGGCGACGACGTGCATTTTGAAATTCGCGCTATCCCATCGGGACGTAAAACTGCTTATCTCGAATACAATTTCGAGAGTGAGAGAGATATATATGACGGATGGAATCATCCTGCCTGGCTTCTCATCGCGTCAATATAATACGCGATTGCGCGCACGTATGCACTATATGAGTATGCGCGCGCGTTTACGATCCTCGAAAACATTGACTCTATTAAGTTATGGAAAATATAAACAAGTCCTGTGTATAATGTAATGGCAGAAAAATGCCGCAGTGAGTAAGAGGTTTAAAGCGAGTCGCATCGTATGAAATGGAACGTGACTTTCGAAAGAATCTATGTTGTTTGATTGAATAATGCGGGAAAAATTCGAGTTATTTGTTCCCTCTGTCTTTATGTAATTTCTTATGTAAAAATGGATTCCCATGACTTCTAACTTTTAATCGTATTTTACTGTACTCGCAGAAGACGCGAATCGTTATTGTCATTGTTAGTACAAAGTCATGCGTCTTCCATTACAAAGAGACTTAACAATAAAGACTAATTACCTTTTATTGCGCGTTCTTCGTTACATAACGAATATATATAGTATTCATCAAGTTTTTCTATGTAGTTCATATCTTCTTAATCAACAAGTTTGTGCCTACATTAAAAAACTTGTGCATTATATTTTTGTGGAAAGAATAAAGAAAAAACTTGGCATACATTTAAAATGATAATTGTGTCGCAGAAAAATAATTATGATGGAGTTGGTGGCTGAATGAAACGTCTCAACGTGCAAAAGTAAAAGTATGAGTATAATATATAAGAGCAGCATGAGAGACGAGAGCTTCTTAAAAAACTTCTTTTGCCGAACTTTTTTAACCACGAGGACGCTGCAAAAATAGGTGCCCAACGCCGTTAGCGAGCTTTTTGCCAGCAGCTAAAAAGCATAAATTTTAATGCGTTCGAGGAAACACTTTTCCTCACTTATTTCACTTACCTTCGTCGAATAAACTTGCCTATACCAAAAGACCAAAAGAGAGAGAAAAGACACACAAACACATCGAAATAAAGCCCCCTAATAAAGCCCCATATCTTATAGCAGCAGAACCTGCCTACCCATCACTCGCCGACTAAAAGATTCCCTGGCCAGTAAGAAGCATCTCCAGCAGCACAATGCCAAGACAGTCAAACTCGAGCTTCGCTGGTGCCGGCTTCGAACTCGTCGGTCTGTCCCAATCGATGGGCTGCCGGCCGAGCTAGGAGCCTCTCAACATCCGCAGAAGGAAGCAAGGGTCCGAGAACGTAGCGGACGAAAAGGGTGTCGCGAGGGCGCAAGATTGTCAAGAAGGCCGGCTAATAATGCGGCCGCCGCATCAGGGTGCGCGAGTGCAGGCGAGGCGGTCGTCAAGCGTCGTCGTCGTAAGCGCGCCGCGGCGCCGCCGCCACGCGGCCCCTGCAGCTCCGCTACGACACGCGCTAAGCCAGCGACGCTACGGCAGCGTGACCCCGGCCCCCGTAGGCTAGAGCGATGAGCGCCCAGTCGACCCACGACACCCTGGAGCTCGAGGTCTTCGAGGTGAGCGATATAACAACGAGTTGACGTGCTTCGCGCTGGGAAAGTTTATAGGGCTGTGGAACATGTGGATGGCGAATACTTTTATGATAATCGATATTTTACTGGCCGAAATTAGATTGTTTTTTTCTTTAAAACCTTGCAGGAATTGAAAAGAGTTGGCTTTCCTGTAGTTTCATTTATTAAAGCTGTTATACTTTAGAATCCGAGAAAACGAAATTATTTTCTGTTATTGCTGAGTGTATTTTGTCCTATACTAGAAAAAAAATGTAAAAAATCCCTTTGTTTTCTGGTAATCTTACCCTACGTGCTACAAATCAAAATTTTTCCCATGTCGCATGGCAGTTTTTCCTATGCTACATAGTAATTTTTGCCAGCGACTGGTAAAAATCACCAGAAACACGTACCATGCAAAATTTTGGTTTATAGTAAGACAGAGTAAGTTTAGCAGAAATCATAGGAATTTTTTATTTCTTTTTTTGTGTCAGTATTATACTGCAAAATATGTATATTTTTGTACACTCTTAAATTGAATCAGTGAATTTCCATGTAACCTATAATTATAATTATTTTTGGTACACTTATAACTAATTTCCACTGGTTCATATTTAGAGAGTAGATCGAATTGACCTAAGCGCGTGTTGTATTGATTTTCATAAATATTCCTATATATGGCATAACGGTACTGAGAAACAAAAAAAAAATCATCCGTATTTCGGTATATATATATAAGCCCCATTTCTCATTCCACCTGATCCACTTAGCTTGGCACAGAGAACCGCGTGCGCGCCAAACTTTCGGCCAGCCCTATCGATTTACCTCGCGTGGCGCGCGCGCTCTCTCCCACATATATAGCGCGAGTGCGCGCGACACGCGAAATACGTCAAATAGTTTTCGCTCTGCCGGCTTACGTGCACGCGAGCCTCGTAGAGCCTGCAAAGTAAGTGAATAACCAAGCACACGCGCGCACACAGGTGCGATGCGAGAGCGGCGAGGGCGTCTCGGCGAAGAAGAAGAAACCCGAATCATCATCGTCATCAGCAGCAGCGGCAGCGGCAGCGGCGACGACGACGTCCACGAGCAAATTAGCAGCAGGAGCAGCGACGACGACAACGGCTACAGCTGCCACGACGAGCAGCAGCAGCGGCAGCAGCGGTGGCGCGAACAACGGCAGGAGGATGCTGTCGTCGGCGACGGCGACGACTGGTGGCGGAGGCGGAGGAGGAAGCAGCGGAGGGGGCAGGCCGGCCACGATGGCCACGCTGGCCGAGCAGGAGGACGACGAGGACGAGGAGGAGGAGGAGGAGGACGAGGACGAGTTCGACGACGATGACGAGGTGGGGAGCGGCGGTGGGCTGGGATGCGCCCGTGGCGCCAGGCGCAAGCGCCGAAAGCTGCAGCAGAGGCGCAAGTCCAGCCGGCGCAGGAGGCAGAGGCTGCAGAGGCAGGACGCCTGCTGCCTCGCCTTGTCCTCGGCTTCGAACGCCCAGGCTGGATCGACGGTACTATTCTTACTACGCAGCCGTTTTTAAGGCTGCGATGTAGTTCTGGAATCTTCGAGAATGTGCTATATATACTATAGGGAGAATTCTTTTTTCGTGGGCCAGTTTATAGTATATATATTACTGCGTACTCTAAATTATCAACATATACTAATGAAACTATAATATCACGCTTAATGTACAGCAATAACGTCTACATTTATTTAACTGCGCAACATTGTTCTGGTACCGTAAAAACGATTACGTCGTTTTCTGCTATCGATCATATTTAACGACTCGCTGGAAACATTTGTAAAATAACGCTCACCTTGAAAAAAGTTACCGGACGAGCAACGACATTAACCTCGTTCCGTGTGGCTTAATAGACTCTCGGTTTAATCAAGCGTAACTTAAACTCTCGCGCGAGGAAACTAATTTCTCACGAAATCACACTCTTCGAAGATTCCAAAACTATAGCTAGCCCTATATAGTTGTAGAAAAAAAGAGCAAACCTAATCATAAAACACCTCCACCGAAAGAGCACGCGAAGTGGCCAGCAGCTGATGCTCAGCCTCGGGGCGAGCTCGTCGCGCGAGGGCCTCGAGGAGCCCGTCGACGGCCTCTGCTCTTCGAAGCGCGACTCCTCGTCGAGCCTCGGCGGTGCCTCCGCGCGTCACAGCACCCTGCGCGAGAGCCTGCTCACCGTGCTGGGCAAGCTCGTCGTGTGGAAGGGCGCGCGGTACAGGCCCACGCCGACCTCCTCGAGCTCGATACCACCGAGCTCGCCGCCGGCCACCGAGTGCATGGGCCGCGGTGCGGCCTTCTTCTCCACCAGCGAGGATTCACGCAGTAAGGGATTTTCAGTTGTTGTTTTTTTTTTTGGAAATGACTCGACGATGTGGTTTTTTATTCTTTTGCTTGTATTTGTATTTTTAACCTTCCTGTATTTAGAATAATCGTTTTTTAATGTATAGACGAAACTATGATAAGTATGCCGAGACATTTAGAGTGTCACCTAATTTTCCGAAAGCTATCAAATTTCCCCTATATTCTCCTGCAAATCTTACTTCCCGGCGTAATCTATACCACAATATAAGCTTTAAAACTTACCTCTCACTATCGTAATGGATTTCCAATGTCGCCTCGCGGCATCCTCCTTAGATTAGAAACCGCACGCGGAAATTAATACGTAAGCATATTTTATTTTTTCGCGCATAAAGAAAAATACACGCAGAGTGAGAGAAAAAAGGATTTTCCGCTCGAAAGCGCGCGCACAGCTGGCCAAAAGATTCATCTCAAAAAGAGAGAAGTAGAAACAAAGAAAAAAGAGAAGTGAGAGGGAAAAAACGCTACGCTGACGCATCGTATAAAAAAAACTCTGCGCGTCTGTTGCATCCGTTCTAATTCCATTGAGGGTCCAGAGCAGAAGACCACCCCCACGCTTTGAGAATATGGAAAAGCACACGGTGAAATTGGCGCGCAAACTCCAGGTTCCTTGGGCTTCCGCGGAAGGGAATACGCGATTCGATAATCTCCTTCAAGTGCTATATCTCCCCCCCGCTCTTTTTCTCTCTCTTCCTCTCTCTAGCTGGCTGGCGCTGTGGCCATTAGCAAAGTGGATTCTCGCTCGTTTTCAGTGACGCCGCTTTTTCCGCTCGATTATCTCTCTCGACAGCGCGGCGGCGGTTGCAGTTTCGACCGTTGATGACGACGATCGCTCCGCGGAAAAGAGAGAGGGACAGAGTGACAGAGTGAGGGAAAAGGGATGTGTTTGCATGCGGAACTTTTCGTGTCAAGTGGCCCATTGTTTTTCGACTGAATTTCACAGATTTTCCCCCTCTTCGGCTGCGTAATGTTTGTGTATTCTATATAATACTTGAGCGGTCCAAGCTGATTTACAACATAAAGCCGTGATTCGAATTCGAATTGTTTGCGCGTAAAATATTAATTTTCGAGCTTGCAAATATTTTTTTCGCTTGCGATGGGTATACATTTTTTCTTTTTATTTTTGGATTATAAATAAGTTTGTAATCACGTTCGTAACACAATAGTAAATGCTTAAAAAATTAAAATGGATGCAAATAAAATTGAATCACTAACAAATATATATTCGATTTTATGTGTTTTAAAGGATTGGTAAATGTAATAGTTCAAATGCATGTTCGTCATCAAGCCTCGCATGCTTTATATTTAATTTCACCGTTTAAACAAACTTATCCATTAAACAAGGTAACATTTAATTAGTCACTATACATATAGTGCGATAATCCAACATAAGCGAAAATTGCGTTCGATAATCTGGAGATCATGTCGTTTGTATGGCAAACAAAATTTCGATTATACTCTTTGGAAGACAAGCAATCAACGCGCTATTTGCCGTTCATAAAACTAATTATCATTATTCATTCTTGCAGAGACAGAAAGGCGAATACGCGCCAACAATCGCGAGTACAACTTGCAGTTTAATTATGCGGTAAGGCAGTAATTGAAAATTCTTTTCACCCAGGCAGCTGCGGGGGCAGGATCGATTAATTCAGTTATGTTTTTTCTCCGTTTACAGAACAATTACATCAAAACGTCCAAATATTCGGTTCTGACGTTCCTGCCACTGAATTTGTTCGAGCAATTTCAAAGGCTCGCCAACTTTTACTTCCTGTGCCTGCTGGTGCTCCAACTGATCCCCGCGATATCCTCCCTGACCCCCGTCACCACAGCTATACCCCTCATCGGGGTGCTCACGCTCACTGCCGTCAAAGATGCCTATGACGACTATGTAAGTATCCTTCTTCTGTTCTTACCTTATTATCGAGTTGTGAAACGATGTCAATTTTTCTCTTGCGTTCCGAAATCGTCGGCTCAGATCTAGTTTTGAATTCAACGCGCACTCGTACGGAAAAATATTTACAAACGGCAGCGTGCTTATGGTTCTGACTCACTTGATTCCACTTCTCTTCGTATATGAGTCAGTCCGAAAGTTTGCGCGACCGTGCAGCCTTAACACACGTAAACATAAACACACTGGTATAATTTTGCCGTTATTTTAATCTCGTGATCAAAACTGACCGTATTAATGAAGAAAAAAAACACACACTATTTTATATCTCTGTTATCGCACATTCCAGCAACGACACAGCAGCGACGCGCAGGTGAACAATAGGAAATCATGGACCCTGCGGGGCACGAAGCTGCGCGAGGAGAAATGGTCTCAGGTCCAAGTTGGCGATGTGATCAGAATGGAGAACGATCAGTTCGTCGCCGCGGACGTTCTCCTGCTTTCAACGAGCGAACCAAATGGCCTTTGCTACATCGAGACAGCGGAGTTGGACGGGTAAGATTTTCTGGCACGTGCGTCTTTTTTACGGAGCTAATACTTATCTCATTGGTTCTCTTGATGCAGGGAGACGAATCTAAAGTGCCGCCAGTGCTTACAAGAAACTTCCGAGATGATGGATAATCACGAATTAATCGGGCAATTCGATGGGGAAATCATCTGCGAGACGCCCAACAATTTGTTGAACAAATTCGACGGGATTCTCACGTGGAAGGGCAAAAAGTAAGAGAGCGTGAGGAAAGAAAGAAACGTAAGTAGTAACGTAGTTGATAATTAACGCTCGTAAAATTGCAGGTACGTACTAGACAATGACAAGGTGATACTGCGCGGCTGCGTGCTACGCAACACCCAATGGTGCTACGGCATCGTGATCTTTGCTGGCAAGGACACGAAGCTGATGCAGAACTCGGGGAAGAGCAAGTTCAAGCGTACCTCGATTGACCGGCTGCTCAATCTCCTGATTATCGGCATAGTCCTATTTTTGTTGTCCCTCTGCCTCTTCTGCATGATCGGCTGCGGCATCTGGGAGAGTCTGGTCGGTCGCTACTTCCAGGCCTACCTGCCGTGGGACTCGCTGGTACCGAGCGAGCCGCTGGCCGGCGCCACGGTCATTGCCCTCCTCGTCTTCTTCTCCTACGCCATTGTCCTCAACACCGTTGTGCCCATCAGCCTCTACGTGAGCGTCGAGGTGATACGCTTCGTGCAGTCCTTCCTCATCAATTGGGACGAGGAGATGTATCACGCGCCCACGAATACGCACGCGAGGGCGCGCACCACGACGCTCAACGAGGAGCTCGGACAGATACAGTACATATTCTCGGACAAGACGGGAACTCTCACGCAGAACATCATGACGTTCAACAAGTGCTCGGTGGCCGCCCAGTGCTACGGCGACGTCATCGACGAGGTCACCGGGGAGGTCGTCGATCTCACCGAGATCAGGGTAAGCACGCCGATTTGCGCTTTTGCATAAGCTTTACTCTCCCCCACCCTTCTTCTTCTTACTCTTTTTCTTAGTCGCCTTTGGACATATCATGGCTCTTAAGTTCGCAACCTTGGAGTGCAACGAAATAAAACGAAAATTTATTTTGCTGCATGGTTATACTGATTAATACTAATTTTCTGTCTTTTATATAGAATAAAATAACTTTACAACAAAGGTTTGGATGGAATTGCCATTGTTTAATAACTTAAATTTAATCCAACGATGCAAAATTCAGGACCCATGACATATCTGATATTGGATTTCTCGATTCGACGTTGAGCTTTTGCTTCAGTGAGGTGGGGACTTAACGAATCGCGGGTGCTCTTTTCATTTTAATTCTTAAGAGTGGTACGCTGCAACGTCGAATTCGGGTAATCTAAAGACTTGAGATAGTCGAGTTGAACCGTTACGCAAACATAACTTTTTACAAATAGAATATTAAAATAGTGATTGAATTAGCAGTTACAAGTAATATGCCTTAGTTAACATCCTCAGTGAGGACTTCATTGTTACAAACGACTAGAGTTGCGTTTTTTCATAGAGTTTTCTTTAGAGTGCTGTGTGATTTTCATTTTATTGAAATAAATATTGTTGGTTTTTTTCGTTTCCACCGTGTTATTACCTGTACGCATAGCGAGAGCAACAATTTAACATCGACACTGCTTGAAATGTATTGTCTCTGCAAGGAAAATATATTAATTGAATTTTGAATTCGTTTTACACACAAACTGCAATGAGTTATAGCAAACATTTTAAACTTTGCATTTTTTATTTAGTTTTCGACATTTTAATATTTTATTTTGCATTGATATTTTTAAACCATCGATGATTCATGTAAACCCGTTTAACTGGCTTTGTTTTTGATCTCTAATACATATTTTACATTAATCATTGATGTTATTAAATAGGGAAATTGCATGAAAACCACGTGACAACTAACTTATTTAAACTTAAGTAGTTTTAAATGCATTTTCACGAATACTTTTTCTCATTTTCAATACATGATGGTTTTCATGCAATTTTCCAAATCACGCTTAAAAAAGAGAAGAAAAAAGGCAAGAGTGCGCCACGCATAAATTATTTAGCGCATGTGTGTGTGTGCTGCATGTAGACAGAAAAGGCCGTGCACACACCGACCATGAAATGGAAAAGCGGACAGGAATTTGTCCAGCCAGTTTACACACCTCTTAGTGGCGCGAATGCTCGCCTGCTGGAACAGGCCGACCGAATATCCAGTACGACACCCGAGCCGGGCATCAATGGCGGTGCTAAAGTTACACTCAAGCATTCAGTACGCATGCTTCTGTCTCAAAGTCTTTAATCTCATCGAACACTTTCTCTTTCTCTCTATTTCTCTGTTCCTCACTCTTTCACTTTTTCTATACATCTTACCAGTTGTGTCATGCGTCACTCATGTTTTTCTTCCGTGCTCAATGTCATCTATGTACATCGTTGAAAATGCTGCGCCTATACTATTTATCAATTGTTATATAATACTCGCCCTGCATGTGCTGGCATGTACAAAAATGAATTAACAAGCATCGTGGCTCTGTTGCTGTTTGCCGTTCCTAGAAGAGTAATTCCATTTTTCCCCGCATTTTATACCGCCCACCATTCTCAAAATCGCAAATACTTTATAGCCATAAACATATATACACAAAATCCATTCATTCTGGTGTATTTCTCTCGTCATGGGTATTTCAGTGGTTGCAAGGTGCTGGGAAAATATTTTCCCTATTATATTTAGAACCTCTTTAACAACTATTTATGTACTGCTGTTATCATCTTTTACTGTGACCACTAGTCTACTTTAGGCGTATTCTTTTGTATACTGCAATTAGATCGTATATTATAGACAGTACGCTTAGCAACGTCAACGGAAATTCATCAAAAGCATACGTCTACAGTAGGCCCAAGCCACGCGATAAAATCTAAAGAAACGACTAACGTAAAAATCTGTTGTTTCTTTTTGTCACGACAAAACCACCTACAGTCGGTCCCATCAATAGACTTCTCCTTCAACAAAGACTACGAGCCCGAGTTCAAGTTCTACGACCCGGCGCTGCTCGAGGCGGTGCAGCGCGGCGACGAGGAAGTGCACAGCTTTTTCCGGCTGCTGGCGCTCTGCCACACGGTCATGGCCGAGGAGAAGACCGGCCACCTCGAGTACCAGGCTCAGTCACCAGACGAGGCGGCCCTCGTATCCGCCGCTCGCAACTTCGGCTTCGTCTTCAGGGAGCGCTCGCCCAACAGCATCACCATCGACGTCATGGGCAAGCGCGAGATCTACGAGCTCCTCTGCATCCTTGACTTCAACAACGTGCGCAAGCGAATGTCGGTCATACTGAGGCGGGATGGCCAGCTGAAGCTGTACTGCAAGGGCGCCGACAATGTGATATACGAGCGCGTGAAGCAGGGCAGCGAGGAGATTATGACCAAGACGCAGGAGCATCTCAACAAATTCGCCGGAGAGGGTGAGTTTCAATCCTTTTCTTTTCTTGCTTTTCTTTTCTTCCAACTAGTGGGAAGTGAGTGTGACTGGTGGAAAATGTTGCAGGATTGCGCACACTATGCTTATCCACGAAGGACCTCGACGAAAGTTTCTTCAACGACTGGAAGCAGAGGCACCAGGAGGCGGCGCTTAGTCACGAAAACAAGGACGACAAGCTAGACGCGATTTATGAGGAGATCGAGAAGGACATGACGCTGCTTGGAGCCACGGCCATTGAGGATAAACTTCAGGACGGGGTGCCGCAGACAATTGCCAATCTTGGTCTCGCCGGCATCAAGCTTTGGGTTCTTACGGGTGACAAGCAAGGTTGGAGAGAATTTTCCATATGAAAAAAAATTGGCGTTATTTTTCACCTTTACAGCGATACAGCTAATGCTGTGCATTGTGATTATTCATTACAGAAACAGCAATCAATATTGGCTACTCCTGTCAACTGCTCACAGACGACCTGACGGATGTATTCATCGTAGATGCGATGACCTACGACGGCGTCGAGACGCAGCTGACACGGTATCTAGAAACAATAAAAGCAGCTTCGAATCAGCAAAAGAGGCCAACACTCTCCATCGTCACATTCAGGTGGGACAAGGAAAGGTCAGGCAAACGAAAGAGACGGAGTACGATCCTTATATACAATTCTACTTTACTGCATTTTCTCATTTTGACTGATAATGCAAAACGATACCTTGGAAGAGATATTTCCTCTCACAAAATGAATGTGGCACCCATGTTCTGTGTGGTTATGCTTTTTCTGTCTATCGGAAGTCTTTGAAACGACGTCGAGAATTATAGAGTTTACAGAGAAATCGTAGTTACTTTATTCGTTACGAATTTTGTCGATATTGCTTTTCAATGACACACCTGCGTTGGTTTTGGTAATGAAGATATATCTATATAAATCACCATAATTTTAAGATCAGTTACAATGCTTATATGTTTTTCAAAGATATGTCGAAAGAAAATTAAGAGATTCTTTGATAGTGCTTAGAATAGTGTGTGTGTTTGCATTAGCGTCATCCTTACGAATAAATCAGCTAGTTTATGACATTTTTAATAATTATCACCGTTTCATCCTTTTCCACAATATTTTAAAGAGACCAACCACTTTCGATTAAGTACCTTGCATGTGATTGAGGTAATTTTTAAAAATTATTTATTCATACTATATCGTTCTGTTGGGAGTAGTGTTCTTTAGAAATTCACTTATACCTTTAAGGATTATATGCATAATAGTTTGTAAAGACAACCTTAGAATAGAAAAAAAGCTACATATAATTATGTTTTATTATATATTCAAACCACTTGGAAAAGAATGGATTCTGAACTCTTTTACTTAATAATTCAATATTTCATAAATAATAATTATTATTCAATGCTTGATACTCACTCCTTCTCTTTCTGTCTGCTTAATATTAATCTTACCAATAATAACAATACCAAAATTGTTTTGTTGCCCCGTCACGTTTGGATATTCATAACATGTCTTTCCGCCAAATTTTGTGTTTCTTCTCATTATGCTATTAGAAGGAAGAGAAAAGAAAAATTATAGAAATGTAAAGCTTACTTTATGTGTACAATTCAATCAGTTTCATTGATGGGCAAGAGGTAGCTTTGGAAATACACTTTGCCTTGATGCTTACCACGATATTTATGAATTTCGCAGACGTGACCATAAAGCACAGTGGCTTTATCTAAATATGTTGTCTTTTTCATTATGAAATAGTAGCGATACAGAGTACAACCCAAGTAGAGAAGAGGCCGATGAACACGAAACGGATACGGAATCTGGCTTCGCAGTTGTGATTAATGGACATTCCTTGGTACATGCATTGCACCCGCAAATGGAACAACTCTTTTTGGACGTATCTTGTCAATGTATGTCGCATAATAATTGTACAAATAAATTTAGATCTAATATTATCATTTTAATTGACTTTACGATGCTTCTTTTAGGCAAATCTGTAATATGTTGTCGTGTGACGCCACTTCAGAAAGCAATGGTTGTCGAGCTCGTGAAAAAGAGTAAGGAAGCTGTCACTTTAGCTATTGGCGACGGTGCCAACGACGTTTCCATGATTAAAACGGCTCACATTGGTGTCGGCATCAGCGGGCAGGAAGGATTACAGGCAGTATTAGCTTCGGATTATTCGATAGGACAATTTAGGTTTCTCGAACGACTACTCATGGTTCACGGTAGATGGTCGTATTATAGAATGTCTAAGTTCCTCAGATACTTCTTTTACAAGAACTTCGCATTCACTTTATGTCATATTTGGTTTGCCTTCTTTTGTGGATTTAGCGCACAGGTAATATATTCCTTTAATAATTATTCATTTGATTTAATGATTTGTGTTATATTTTTCTTAATGATTGTCGCATGATGATTCTAAGGCGAATATGATTCTAGAGACTCCCACGTTTGAGTTTTTTTTTTACTCCGCGGTTGAGACTTAGGAAACTGTGTACATAATTAATCTGACTTGATTATTACTAAAAATCAATCATAACCGAGGTCTTATTCAATTGTTAAACTAATGCTATAATCTGTTTTCAGACCGTTTTCGATCCAATGTACATTTCTGTCTATAACTTATTTTACACGTCACTGCCTGTCTTGGCAGTAGGTATATTTGATCAGGATGTGAATGACAAAAATAGCTTAATGTATCCAAAATTATACACGCCAGGCCATCAGAATTTGCTTTTCAATAAAAAAGAATTCTGTTGGAGTGCCCTTCATGGATTCTTTGCCAGTTGTGTAATTTTCCTAGTGCCCTACGGTGAGTTTTTCATTGAATTCATTGCGTTCGAGGTAAACGTCTCAATAATAATTATAAATTGTATTCGATTTCAGGGACATACAAGGATGGCGTTTCTCCGAAAGGTTACGTACTTTCGGATCATATGCTGCTGGGCAGCGTAGTAGCCACTATATTAGTAATAGTTGTAACAGTGCAAATAGCTCTCGACACTTCGTATTGGACCATCATCAACCATTTCATGGTGTGGGGTTCTCTCATTTGGTATTTTATTTTAGATTATTTTTACAATTTCGTTATCGGAGGCAGTTACGTGGGTAGTCTTACGATGGTGAGTTTTTTCCGAGACTCCAGTAAAAAGGTAAACGAAATGAAGCATTTTTCTAATTGGCCATTCTCTCAATTTTCAGGCAATGTCGGAGCCAACGTTCTGGTTCACGGCGGTGATATCGTGCATCATGCTCGTCATTCCGGTGCTATCGTGGCGCTTCTTCTTCATCGATGTGCGGCCGACTCTGTCGGACCGCGTGCGGCTGAAGCAGCGGGTCGCTCAGATGCGCTCGCGCCAGAGCCAGGACATATTGCGCACGCCGTCGACGAGGCGTACGCGCCGCTCCCTTCGCTCGGGCTACGCGTTCGCCCATCAGGAAGGCTTCGGCCGGCTGATCACGTCCGGCAAGATAATGCGCAAATTGCCGAACGGCTCGGACTTCAAGTTTGCCATGCCCTTCGCCTCGAACAACGTTTCCAAGCAAGTGAGCAGTGTGGCCAGCACCTCGCCTAAGGAGAACTCTTCATCTAGGAACTCTCACCCGCCCGAGAGCATAAATCTTTGAAGTTGTCGGCTAGCCACTGTTGTGCGACACATTGCGAAAAGTTACGTTAAAGTGTGGTCCCTCACGGTGGAAAGCAGAATGAAACTTTGTTCCTTTTCGCGAATTCTAATGCGCATTATTTTGTGATACGAACAAGTTGCCGTCATCGTTTAATTTTCTCTTTATTCTTCTCTCTTTTCTTTTCTCCCCTTTATGATGGAATTCGAGCTTCAAACAATTCTTAGAAGAAAAATAAGATATCGTTATCGACGAAAAACGAAACATAGGTAAAATATATCGATCGGACAGTGTAGTAAGTTATATTTTTGTTTACGGCTACAAGTGAATGTGGAAAATAGTTGATGTGCCACTAACAAAATGTTGATACAAAAATAAGCTTTCAAATTATTCAGTCTAGTTTTTATTTATAGATATTGATTGATCGTTATTGTAGAAACGTTAATGGACCATAAGGTTGTCGAAGATGACTGTTAGTTCTCTTTTGTAAAAACAAATTTTTCACTTTCGTAGGCTTCTGTGAATTGATTTAATTACCTATACGAAAAGCCAACAGAATCTATCAACAATATCTGTATAAAAATGAAGTGCAAAACATGTCCATCGAGTCTTAATATCCAAACATGTGTACCATAACACTGATGTACTATGAAAAATCCCCATTCTAAAGAAGTTTACATTATGCGTTAACGTAACAAATAACGATAACGGTTATATTAAATAATTGCCTTTATAAAACATTAACACAACAAACAATTAAAAAATACTGTACAATAGCATTGACTGTAAATATTTTAAAGAGATATATTAAATGTTAAGTATACATTTTTTAAAAAGAAAGTAATATATAGGTAGAACAATCTAAAAAGAAAAAAAAAATTACGAAAATAGTAATTATTATATTATTGCAGATAATGTTTGCCTTGGACTGACTATTGAATATAATATATTAAAATATAAATTAAAAAATGAAGCAGTAGTAAAACAATAAAATATGGTATTTCTACTTTTAATATTGCAAAAGTGAAGCATAAGACGAAGTAGTTTACATCGGAGAAGTGTGTTCTACAATCAAACTATCATTTAAACATCGAGTCATTGAAAATCATTATTTTTTAATGTCGTGCCTGACCATGTTTAGCTATATACAAAGAATCCCCGTCGTTTAATCTAGCATTACTCAATTGATCAAACCAATTGCGCATAATTCTTTTTCCAAAACATTAACTGACATTTCTAAATGCGCTGCATTCGACTATTCTGTAATGATTGAGAAATAAAATTGTATTTGTCACAAGACTGCAGAGATTTTTATAAAAGCTGATTGCTAGACAATTGAAAGATGTGAGAAAGTTGTACATACTCGGGTTGGAGCACGTTTAATGAAAAATGCCAAGTTACCAATAACTTTGCGTACGTTACAGTGTCACAAAAAATTTCTCAGTTTCTTGTTAATTAAGTCTGATAACTATACAGTGAGACTTATTGGCGACGAAAAAGGGAAAAAATTAATGTATCGAATCAAGAGAATTTAATATGGATGGTGAAGTAGATATTAGAATAAATAAGAATTGTTACGAAATTATGAAAATGCACTAAAACATTGAATGGTGCAAGAGTATCAGGAGTATCGAGAAGTTTTTCTCATTTACCGGTGAAACGAAAAAATTTAAGCAGGTAAATTGAGAATTCATCTTTTTGTACGAAAAAAATAATAAAAACAAACGAAAACGTGTAACTGTAAATATAGAGAGGAAAAATGCACAGCCTATACATGTATACATATATATATTTTTATTGTAAACTGGTTTGTACACATTTATTTTACGTTACTCGTTGTAACAATTAGTATTTCGGTATATGATTAAATTATTTTAATCATGCCAGCTACGAATAAGTTGATTCTATGTAAATGCGATCACAAAAAGTACTTGGTTGTCAAAGTACTGCAATGCGTAGGGGTCAATCACTGTAACTTGTGGTGCAAAATGCTTAAATTTATATGTTGTGAGAAGTAATCAAATGCATTTTACAGCATATATAAAATATGCCTTGAAAAAACTGCTCGCTTACGCAATGCAGCAAATTTTATTATTAGGCATTATTTACTAATTTTTATTCTTTGTTAATCGGTCAGACCGTTAGTTGCGAAAAACTTGATATGTATGCCCGTTAAGTCAACAAAAACACTCGTCCATTGCACATACGGTTGTCATTATTTTATTAAAATATTTCGTTTTCGTTATTATAAATAATTTTTTCTAAACACAATAACGTATCTGTAAATAAAAGCGACGCATTATTAGTATATATTATATTAAACTTAAGAAAAATGTTAATTTTTCTAGAATGTGATCATTTTAAATTTACAAGAAATAATGTAAAGTTATATATTATTATTACAAAAGCAATGGTATTTTTTCAAGTATTATCTTTTCCAGCATTCAAGCAAACCTGTTTTTCAATTTTGTTGCCTAAGTTATTAGGATGTTACAAAATATTTTGTTCATTATTTAATAATAATGGTAAAATATTTTGTACTGATAAAAGTTGTGCATTATGAAGTACACAACTAAATTACGGAAATACATTTGTTGTTACAATAAAATGTTCCTTACGTAAAAAAGCACATGTGGATGAAATAAATAAAAAAAAAAAAAATGGCTTATTTAAGTGTATACTACTTATTGTACAGAAATACTAAATAATTTCTAATATACCAAAAGAGGAATCATTATGTACGTAAGACACATCACCATGTAAAACAGGCAGTAATTAAGCTTTATATGTGGTAAAGAAGCGGTCGTAACTTACCAAATCTGACGAAAATTATGCATCAATTCCAATTATTGTTTGTTTGTCGAATCAAAACGCATTTTTAGTTTTCGATAAATGGCACTAATTTTTCTACAGTTTATAAGAGAATTTATAAAGTCCAAATGAAACTCGGTACATCGAAATTAAAAATAAATAAATAAATTCATGAGATTATTGGCATTATAAACTTAATTTATCAAGCATTAAATAAATTTTAGTGACTGTGAAAAAAGAGTAATGAAAATAAAATTTTCTAAAATCAAGTTAATGTTTTATGATATTAGTACCGTTTATTTTCAGTTTCATAAAGTATTATTCCAATCTCTTTTGTTCTCTAAATTTTGATTGAAGATTTACTATTTACTATAAAATACATAAAAAGTGTAAAAAGTTCATTATGTATAAAGAGTAACGGATAAATTAGCTTGCGAGCTATATACAGCTGTATATAAATGTCTTTAATCGGAGCGAGTATCATAAAGTTTTGCTATAAAGATAATGGAATTACACACTGTAAAAAGAGTGTAAAACGTCGATCTCAATCAATATGGGGTAATTTTTCTTAGTAGTGTCTATTAATATTAGCAATTGACAGAAACTAAAATCATTTATTAATTCATTAAAATATGATTGTTTCTAATTCAGTTTGAAATGGAAGGGACCACGGTATAATATATCGATATGGTTATATAAATTTATAGATTGTCATTAAATTTTGATTTCCAAAATTACTGTCTCTTGTATTATAAATAGTTTGTAGGATATAATTTGTTAAATTTGTATGGTAAGTGCGGCTGCACCTATCAATAAGACAGAGGTCGAATAAAAGGTTAAAATGCGCGATGGAGTATGGCCTTATTCAGCAATAGAAACTGAAATTATATTTAAAAATATTTTCCCAATGATTCACACTTATATGTTAGAACAGTTTTGAATACGTTTTATTATTCCTAGCCTTTCTCCTTTTTGAATGTATAAATGTTAAAAAAATGTTGGATTTTGAAGAAGTAAAATTTAGGAGGATAATCTTGAAATGCTAGGCAAATTATCAACCTTTTCTTTAGCAAAAGAATATGAAACATATTAGACCTTATTTGCCCGTCCTGTCCTAAATCGAGTCATAAAATATGAGGGGATGTAATTACAAAAATAAAATATAATACACTTAAATAGATTCCAATCACGTCTCTTGATAATTACATAATTACATCATGTTTATATACAAATAACTAAGTTTTATTACTATTATTTTACTTTTTACTTTTACTTTTAATAATTTTTATTTTTTATTAGCATTTTTTTTATTATGGTGATATTTACACTTTTTCACAGTGCAATAAATTAAATGAAATAATTGTAACAAATTAACTTAATTATTCTATATGTTTGAATAATATTATTAGATTTTGAAAATAATAATTCCGTCAATTTATAAACGCAATATACAAGAGCAGTAGCATATTAACTGTACTTGAATTTCAAGGTCCAAGTTTTAGTATTATTTTACTCATGTCTGTTCCATTTCTACTGATCTACAAATAGGATTGTGTTTGCACTGTTGGAATTTTGTACATTAATAAAAACAATTATTATAAGACACCAGCGAGGATAAAACATTTATTACTATTTTTCAGTTTATAAAAAATAAATGCAGTAACATGTTGCATTTTAGAATTGTTTTTTTTTCTATTTTATCCTTTTCCATATAAATTTTGGAAGAAAAAATTTTTCATGAATACTAGTTTTATGAGTAAAAATTCAACTTTGAATATTTATTTTTTTTAGTAGTATAATGTACAAAAGAGTTATTAATAAAAAATAAACATGAGGTAATTCAGTTATTAGCAAAATCTTAACCCTAAACTGTGTAAACCTTATGTACAACAAAATTCATAACTATATTTTTACAATCAAATAGAGAAATATAGCATTAAATTGAACTAAATCATTGTGCTAAATTCAAAATTGCAGTCTTTTTGCTAAAGAAGCTCCATCGGTTGCTTCCAATAATTTTCGTTTTAAACTAGGTCTCTCTTCAGGTAATCGTCTTATAGATGATGGTAACGGTAGTCTTGCTTTTGGTGTTGGTGGTGGATTGTTACTGAAATAAGTCATCTGTAGAGCTTGTTCACAGGAACATCTTTCTAGAGGATTTATATTTAATAGACTAGCGAGAAGATCAAGAAGGTCATCACCAGCAGCAGTAAATATATCTTTTAATGGTATGGCAGGAAAAGGTTTAAATTGAATAAAATCTGGTAACTTAGTCATTCCAGGCCATGTGTCTTCAGTGGGTGTTCCCAAAGCCTAAAATATATAGATAGTTTGTATTACATAGGCTAATTTTTATTTTAAATAAAACAAAAATACTTGAACTATAATAACATATTATCATATCAAAAAAATTGAATCAGAAAAACTAATTAATTCAAAATTTAAACTACATATAAGCATATAAAAAAACAATTGAAATATCTTAAATTTTATACCTGAAATATTCTTGTCAATTGATCCAAATCAGACTCTCCTGGT
Source organism: Torymus flavipes (assembly GCA_030522905.1). Lineage (NCBI taxonomy): Eukaryota > Metazoa > Arthropoda > Insecta > Hymenoptera > Torymidae > Torymus > Torymus flavipes. Next base: position 10,777 of record JAPYZO010000303.1, on the reverse strand, counting down.
AAAAATGGAATACGTAGTAATAATTCAGCTAATATACATCCTATAGCCCACATATCTATTCCTGTTCCATAAAGTCTGGCTCCATAGAGTAACTCTGGTGCTCTGTACCATCGTGTCACAACTTGATGAGTATTTACTCTGTTTGGAGAACCATAAAATTTGGCTAAGCCAAAATCACCGATTTTTACCACACCTTCACTACTAATTAACAAATTATTAGGTTTCAAGTCTCTATGGAGAATCCAATTGAAGTGTAAATAATCAAGACCCTGTAGGGTTTGTATTAAATATGATTTAATATTAGCAGGTGTTAACACAAGACTACTATCTTTTATTATAACTTCTAGATCTGTGTCCATAAAATCAAAAACTAAGGAAACATTTGATTTATAACCAAAAACATCTGTAAACAATATTTTTTTTATAAATATGATGTAGAAACGGCAATGAAATTAAAATATTCAAAGAAACTCACCTATTAAACCAATTATATTCTCATGTTTTAGCTCCTGTAATAATTTAATTTCTCTAAGAGCAGTTCTATTTATTCCATCTTTAGCCTCAGCTCGACTCCCAACTTTGATCTGAAATTCATAGATTTTTACATGATGGACAAAATACATTCTTTTTACAAAGTGGTGTTTAAACAAACCTTTTTTACTGCCACAATTCTATCAGTTACTGTATCTTTGGCTTTGTAAACTGTTGCGAACTAATGATGATAAAAAAATAAAATTAAAATATTTGAAACACCTGTTGCAAGACTAAATCGACTAAATATGAATATCAATCTAACCTGTCCTTCACCAAGAAAATCAATTTTTTCATATCTTCTTAATTTATCAACCATTTTGATAAAATATTATTTCTACTGTCACTAGATAAATAAATATAATTTTATAAAATCTTTCTTGTTTTATTACTACTATATTCTTAACCAAATGAAATCGTTTTCTTCTAGAATAAAGGTTATAAACTATACGGTATATACATAGTGAGATGCAAACTAAGTATAGGTATAGTAGACCTGCACCCTGCACGTGCGTTGCCAGTACGTGCGCCACAGTGGTACCTATACAGACTACAGAGTGCAATCAGTGTAGGTCACCCAGAATGCGGCCCCAATATCGTGAACTGGTGCGCGTACCGACCAATCGCAGCTCGACTTGAGTGGACGAGAAGGTAGAAGTCCTCTCGAATCAAGCTGGGATTGGCCGGCACGATATTGGGGCAGTACGGCGCATCCTATAGTAACTAGCATCTATAACGGTATTTTCTTGTAATTAAGCCAAATATAATTAACCAAACTTTCCTTTACAATTTTGAATTTTGAACCGCACACATCATATATTTAATATTATTAATTTTTTTAAATTCTATATCGTGTATAATATATAAATAAATCCAATCTCTTCATATAATTAAATTGATAATAACTAAAACATAAATAATTATAATAATGTATAATTGTAACATAGAAACAAGGCAATTGTAGAACATACTAAATATAAGTTTTGTGAAAGTCTTTTTATTTTGAATAATTTCTATAAACAATTTTATCATATAAATACAATATTTACAAGCTTCAGTATAAAATTTACATTTATCACAATATTTATTTACATATGTATAAAATTGATCTATCAAAGTTTTATTTAATTTATTAATTGAAAAATAATGCTTTTGTAATGTAATTACATACATTACATAAACAATTATTTATAATAACATCATAATTAAAAAAATATCTAAGTATGACGAACATGAAAACTAACAATATATTCAGAATTTGTACGCTGGACTGATATTGCAAAAGGATCAGTTGGATGAAAAGTGAAGGCCACTAATCTTCTTGCCAATAACGGTGTCTGTTTTGCTAGGATACCTGCATGCATCCTAAACTTCAAAAGTCCTGAATCTCGAGCATAAAATCTATAAAATCAATTAATTCATAAACATATTATTTTAATTAATTAAAGAGGCATTTAGTCCTTTACATATAGATAATATAATATTAAAATATAAATAATATTATTAAATCAATTAATACATTACATTAATGATTTCATGGAAAAATCGGCTATTTTAATTACCTTATTGGATGTTCTCCACATGCCTTTGGTCTTTCCATCATTGAAACCCATTTATCGTCATAACAAAATAAAGATAAATCAAGATAAGGGGAACAAGAATATGACTGGGCACAGATTGGTAACTGAGCAAGCAATCTCTTAGTTGCTTCTGTTACACCACCATATCGAGCACTTATGATTGTTTGCTTAAATCTTTGCTGCATCAATCTGAAAAGCATAAAAATTAAATTTTCTAGAAACTGAAATATGTAATACTATTTTTAATTTTAATGCATACCGAGCATAAATATTATTTGATGGAGAACACATATATTGACAGTCTGTGCTCACTCTTGTATTTCTAAAGAAATCAGTGAAATTTTCAAATTGTGTTAATAATTGTGTAGAAGCATTATCATAGGCGGCCAAAATTTTGGCAGAAACCATATCGTATACAACTAATAGAGCTGGTTGAGCATTTGGTTCTGTTGCTTGTAATGTAGCAACTTCTTCACTTGCATACCTAACTAAGATGTGTTCCGTATCTAATAATTGCATTTTCCACATTCGCAACGAGTTCAACTGTAAATTTAAATCAAAGTTGATTAAAATGTAAATATTTATTTTATGAAAGAATTAAAATTTGTATGTACCTGATCAAAATACTGATAAAATCGACGAAGTTCATATGGGTCCTTTGTGGTATCACTTATATATGCTGCTCTCTTATATAAGTATACAAGAAGTTTATGTTTCAGACTATTAATTGTTGCATCCCTAAAAGGCCTAGAATTGACACCAGGCCAGGCACTTGCAGCTAAATACGCTTCATCTTCAAGGCAAAACCTGTAAAAGTGTTAGAAATTTTATAATAATTGAACTAATTTATTTAAAATTTAGTATTTTTTACCTTCCAATTGTTCTAACATTTATAAACATTCCATCCAACAATTGATAAATATGTATAGTTTGATGTTGGACGGATAAAACTGCAAGAATATCTTTATACAAATAAAGACCTATTTAAAAAAAATTCTCATTAATTATTGGTTTTTAGTGAAAATACATATATATATTTCTTATATGTACCTTGATTTTGGGATAGATAAATCTTATCAATCTTAAAATTTCTTGTATCACAGAGTTTTCCAGTTCGAATATCAACTAGATGAATACTATAATCCTCCAGAGGAGATCTAGGATTAGGAGTCAATGCTTCATTATTGGAATAAATCTAAAAGATGTGTTATTTTGTAACATATTTTTTTACATGTTTTAATTATTAACAAAATGTTCATTATGTATCTAAAAATAAAAAATAATTTAAAACCTGATAAAAATGAGGTCTAAGGTCATCAGGAATGTGAGCAGCTGCACCAACAATCACATAATGCCCATCATCCGTAAAAAGACTGCATTCTCTATTTAGCTGTTCATTGCTTTGAGCTACATTAATAATCCATTTCGTCTGAAAAAAGAAAATAAGAATGTAAAATTTTAGATCTTGCATCTCTAATTTTGTGTAAAAATCATTTTAATTTAAAAAATGTACTACCTTAAAAAATTTTTTAAAAATGTGATTTCTAATATTAAATGACTTTTCATCATTTTTGTGTCCAATATATTCACCCTTACAGTCAACCAATAAATCTGCAGCAGCACCAGCTCCTTGATACTCATAAACTTCAATAGAAGTTTGATCTGCGCTAAAAGCTATCAAATATTTTCCATCTGGACTAAATTTTCTTAAAAAACACGGTGGTTTTTCGACATTTATAACTGTGAAATTTGGAAAAACGTTTTGGTAAAATTGTCTCGATACAAGAACCTGAGTTCCAGGATACAAACACCCCAGAGTTTCTCTTCGCTGTAACCTTAACACTACATTTTGAGGTCCGATTTTTCTTGGTGCAATAGGACATTGGTCTGCAACTGTTTCAAATTTTCTTTGCTGTTCTGTCATTTTTCACTTTTAAAAAATTATTCTCAGCATTTATTTATTTGAAAGACAGATCCACTTGTTGTAGTCCTATATAACCTCAACGTCATAAAAAATCATTTTTATGGTAATAAATAAATAAAACAAAATTAATCATTTAACAACAGAGTCTTATTATAAACTTTTTCTATTAAACATGGTTTAATAAATTAATTTAAAAAAAACTAAAAACTACTCTCCACAAATCTATACTCGTGCATCACGTTCATGATCACCGATCACGTTTCAAAGTGAAAGTGTATACAAAGTGTTTTGCGGATAAACGAAAAGCGAAGCGAAGCCTAGAAGAAATCGATCTAGCGTCCCTACCTTCATTGATATGTAATATATCGATTTATATCGGTTTCAAAATTGTTCTTGTGGTTTCGACTTTTCATTTTTCAAATTCAAACGATAGTTACTAGTTAATATAAAATGTTGAAATTAAGTTATAAATAAGTGAAAAATAAAAAACCATGATAAATATAATCTCACGATTAAAAATTATACTTTAAAATTATTTTTTTTTTTTATTAAAATGTTACGAGCTAAAAAAACATTAAGAACTGTACGGAAATATGTCAAAAGCAAATTAACTGTATGCTTAAAAAATACTTACACATATGAAATACCCAGAAATTTTAGATTAATTTAAACAAAATTTCTTTTTTAAATTTTATACGAATTTATCTAAAAGTTGAACTTTAAAATACTTTAATATAGCATATTCTACGGCCAAAAATTAACTTTATTTTAGCACCTAAGTTTAGTATGTTGTATTAGTTTGTAAGCTATCAGACCTATATAAAAGTGTTTTGTGAACCTCTATAGGATGCCAGCTAAATCGGATATGGACCTTTATATCCAGCTGGTACTAGCTGCATTATGTATCATTTCTGGTAAGTAAATAAGTAAATAAATAAATAGGTATCATTTTAATTCAAAAGAAAATATATATTCCGGAATAAATATACGATTTATTTTATTATACTAATTTATACACATTTATAGACTATAAAGCAGGTGGAGCATCACATTATTGTAACAGTTGAGAGACTGATGCCAAAACTGAAAATTTGTTTCTTCAAGTAAAATATTGAATCCAAAATATGTACTTAGATTAAATAAACATTTCATCAGCCTCACAAAAAAGATTTTGTGCACGACACTAATCTTTTTTTCTTACAAGAATTTTATACAAAACTTTTACAAATGACAGAACAATCTCAGAGGATGTACACAATTGTGTACTTTCAATTGAAAGGACAGCACTTTGTCCTCACCAATCTGCGACAAATTTCATCTCTTCCTTTCACTTATCTTGTTAAGTCATAAAACTTTCTTTTCAGGTATGAGTCTCTCTTCTTAGTTGAAAATTTAATGTATTTCTACAAGGAGAAATACATCTTACAATGTCGTTTAATGTGTGAAGCATTGCAAGTTTATTCTGTACAATGCAACTTCTTCTTTTATCTATTTTGACTTGTTTACATTTCATATCATTCACGCAGCATCGAACCGAAGCCATTGTAGTACGTTACTTCGCCAGATGTTTTGGTTTTTATTTAACAATGGTATTAACTTTACATTCTATACAAACAAGCATTTGAGGCACATACGTACACTCGAACGATAATTTTTACAGAAAAGTTCACTAGCAAATTTATTCTGCTTTGCCATCAGTAAACTTAAATTTCTGTAATTTCTTAAACTTGTTATTCAAGTTAAAAATTAGATTAGAATAAAAATATTTACACGTGTACTTTAAGTTATCGCAAAAATTATTAACATCAGTTTTTAACGCGTCGAATGTACACAAATCGCACCTCATGCCACACTTTACGTTTTATCGTCGTTACTTAGATATTAATTGTCATAAAAGCTTTCGATTAAGTTGAGTCAAGCAATGATAATCAAAGTAATAACTTTTAGAAATTAAACAAGTTTTGAAATAAAATTAACACTATTATACTTTTTTTTTAAGAGAACTTTTTAGTATACGCTGTTGGCAAAGCAGCAAGCTTAGTACAATGGTCGACATTAAACAAATTATTCCATCTATATGTGCTTTCAAAATCAAATGAAATTATACTCGCATTACTTACTTACAACATCTCATTATTGAACTATTTTTACATTGACTTATTGAAATGTTGGTAATATAGTTATTCATATGTAATTGAAAGCAATATGCCGTCGTATAAGAATGTACAAAGATTATACAATTTACTATAATCAGCAGCTATTAAACAGTTAAAAAAAAATTAAACATACAAATTAATAAACCTATTAACTTTTTGTTATGAAAAAGATAAAATTTATAAAATGTAAATAAACGGAAGAATCGAGACAAAATTTCATACATTGATATTCAATTAATTATAGAAGCAAAATTTACAAGTAATTTCGATTGTCCTTTGCCAAAAGTCAAATTTAGCTATAAAAGTTCTCGTGTTAAATAAAAATTCAAAATAATAATAAGGCTCTCCCGAACAGCGATCGTGCCTAAAAAATATCAAGAACCAAAATATTTTCACAAGAACCAAAAATAAAGATGCATATGATTGGGTGAAAAATTCGGTTTGCATTATCCTACATGAAGGTAGTCAATTAGTATGAAATTCGCAAATTAATTTCAAATTTCGTTTGGTGAATCATTTCTTGAACTGCTTCCTAAAGATGCCGAAGATGTTCCACTGCTGGTGGCCTCATTAGCTGCCCTAGAATAATATTTTATTCATAATTTTCTACTTCTGTGACTGTTTAAATTAATTTTTGTTTCGTTCCATTTATCAGACAATGCTTAAATAACAGTTACCTAAATAAGGCAGCTAAACTTGGTCCAACTGTATCTTGATTTGCATCACTTGTTGTTTGATCTCCTAAACTTTGTCTACATATTGGACAGGTCCCATGCTAAAAAGAAAATTGAGTATAAATTGATTTTAAAAACTATACAAAATAAATATTTATCAGTCCTACCAATTCCAACCATGGGACAATACAAGGTGCATGGTAATAATGTAAACAAGGTAATTGCCTCACAGGCTCTTCAAGTAGAAAGTCTTCCCAACACACTGAACACTGTAGTTTACAATCTATAATAAATTAAATTATTTGAATCACAAAAACTATATTTAGATTAATGAGAAGAATAAATACAATCACCTTAAAAAAATAATTATTCTACTTACCGACTTGTATTTGTGATACTGTTGCAGTAGGTATTTCATCAATCTGTTTTTGAGGTAAGGGAGGTGGTCCAGTACCATCCATTTGATTTAATAACTGTGTAACAATAGAATCCAGTCCACTTTGGCCCCAAACATAATCTCCTGGATTTCCCAAGAAGAGTCTAATATCGAATCTAGATTAATTAATTAGAACATCTTAGTAACACCTATTTTGAATAGAGATCAGATAGTGACTTGCGTCAATCCATCCTCTCCCTTATAATGTGTAAGTATAAAAACTATATATTACTGCTTATTTAACTTTTTCACGATACCCTGGCCGAAATTACCACTTTCGCTCCTGGCTTAAAACGTCGAATGTGGTATTTTCAGTCCGGGTAGCATGAAAAATAGTATACACATGATGGGAGGAAAATTGGTCAGCCCACATCTCGTGTTTGCCACCCGACTCAACGGCGCGATTTACCCGATCTGTGGGCTGTCCATTTTTTTCCTCTTTTTAGATGCGTAATATACTATTGATGCGGTACTACATTGAAAAAATGATTTCATATACATACACAGGTTGTTGTCCACCTTGTCCTTGTGGAAAACCAAGACCAATGTCAGAAAGATTAAAAAACAGATCCGATATTAAACTATCTACCAGCAATGATTGTTGCTGCTGCTGTTGTTGGTGACTCCTAGAACTTCAAATGTTAAATTTAATTCAATATTGTAAATTAGTGCTTTTTCATTAAGCAGTGCAAGAGACTTGATAAATTCATTTTCATTGGCTTAATTATACAAGACGAGTAAGAAAAATATAAAAAAGAGGTTTAGGTTCAAGATATTTTTAAAAATATCTATAATGTTGGAGGAAGTCAATAGCATTGTGGAGTGCATTGTAATATCTTGAAATTAGATTTGAAAATAATTTAGAAAATGAAAGTGAATCAAGCTCATTTTATCGATTATTGTAAAACCTTGTGTTTGGTGTCTGAAGTGAACCATCTGATGGCTCTTGATTTGTATGATTCCTCCTTCTGAAACCATTGTTCCTACCTCCAGAATTTCTTGACAATTCTGTGGCTGAAGCTGCTGCTCTAATTAAACTCACTGGCAAGTTTAGGGAGTCAGGAAACTGTAACTAAAAAGTTGCAATGTAATATACTTATTTTTTAACAGTATTAATTTTTATAAAATTTTGTTTTCGTTGGCTAATACTAGAATGTTGAATTTATGCATGAGGTAATGGTAAATTATACCAGTATACAAAGTTGAAAAGTAGATATCATAGGCTAATTATGCTGCTGGAGACAAAATATAGAAAATTTGTCTACAGCATATTTGCCCACCAACGAATACCAAACCAAACATACGTCATTGATAACATCTACTTCTATGTCACTGTGGTCATGGTTATCCATATCCATTCCGGAGCCGCTGTCGGCACCTCTCTCCAGCTCCTCGATGAATCCAGTAGAACATCTTGGACAGGTGTAATCCTGCCAAGCAATAGAAAACACGATTAGAGAGGGCCTTATCAGTCGATGAAAAGTGACGAGCTGACAAGAAAAAAAGCCAAGCGCGCGTACCAGAGACTGTCGCGACGTCTAAACTAAACAGAACTATCTGGAAAAGAAGTGTACGTGTGCATCATGTGTGTACGAGATATGCACGCAATAAAGGAGCATATTCAAAAGCAGAGAAAACGAGGAAGAGCTGAAGGACGACCTGGTTACTGGTTTGTACCAAAAGCCAGGCGCTCACGCGCGCGGTCGCCGACAAGCTGTGTAGATACCTAAATTTCGTCATACCCGTAGCGCGTACCGCCGGCGTATCCGGGGACCTTTTCTTTCCCTGTCAGCCCACGCATGTCCCCAATAAATTTAAAATTATGCCAAAAATAGGCGGAAAAGCTCGCGGTGAGTTAGAGGAAGGGGAGAGCTGAAGAAAAGAGAAGAGAGAGAGAGAGAGAGAGAGAGAGAGAGAGAGAGAGAGAGAGAGAGAGAGCTCATAATTTTGAGATTTCTGGCGCTGAATCACACACGATATATGGCAATGCACGTCCCTCGGATCATGTGTGTCTCTTTTCCGTTTCTCTTTCTCCCCTTCGGCAAGTAGATACTAGATAGGTAGACACACACATCCACACACCACACACACACACACACACATACGCTAGCTGGCTCGCACGCGCGCTACGCACTGTACGCAGACAAGGCAGCAGCAGCAGCAATCCGCAGAAGTAATCTTTTGTTCCCGTCGTCCTGGTCGCACTTACCGGTAGCAAGTGCTCAATCTCGACACTGCATCGGTGGCAAAAAAAACGGGTCATCGGCGAAGTACCGTCTACAATGGCTTCGGCCATATTCTGTCTTCCTTTCTACGTCGTCCCCTCGCTCACCACTCTCTTGACCGCCGTCGTGCGCGCGTTCTCTTCGTCGTCGTCGCCGCTGCCGCACTATACTAGTACCACCACTGCTGCCAGCAGCCACTGATCGCTCTTTCTCTCTCTCTCTCTCGCTCTTCACTGCCGTATAATGCCGTGCCCGTGTCGGGATCGGGGAAGTTCTCGCGCACCAGCGCCAATACCATACATGCGCGCGAGAGAGACACAGAGAGAGAGAGAGAGAGAGATAGAGAGAAAACCAACACTCACGCACACATACTTTACAGCACTATGTGCGCGTGTCCTATTGTAGTACGTTAGTACTCTGACTTCAAAACTGCCGTATTCGTACTTCTTCAAAGCTTTGACGCGAGCGCGGCCACCCGCACGCAGTACGTCCTTGTCGTCATGATCCAAGGGGAAGGCCCCTGTCCACCCTGTCGCAACTGCTGTTAAGTTGTTATCGCGAATGCGAGCAGCAGTACTTAGTAAAAGGCTCGTGTTTTCATGACGTCAGCCTGAAAGCGGCGCGTAATATTCGTTCAGCTGCTACAAGCTTTTCACGGCTGATTATAAGTAATATTACTTGAAATCAAATTTGAGGAAAATCCATAAAGGCGAAAAAGGGAAATCTTCTAAAGGACAAGCCGGTTAATCTAGTCAGTCGGTACAATAATGATGAGCATTGATATATACGTACCGAATATGAACACAAGAAATTTTTTTGTAATCTTGAGAATCTTGATAGAAAGATACTCGAAAGCTCCGTTACGTCATTGATTGTGAATAAAAGTATAAGATAGCAAATCTTTTTATAAACATTGTGCTGATCATACTATAAAAAATTTGAAAAATTCGAGTAGACGTACTATGTTATTAAAATAATCTATAAGTAAACAATTTTTATTATAGAATCGTCCAATTTAACGCACTCCTGACGAAATAGAAATATGTAAAATTTTCAATACGTTACCAAACCCTACGTTACGTCAAAATAAAATATATTTTTCTAACTATCCATTGCGTCAAATCAAATAAGTATATTTTGAAACTTGAACATATCCGCACAAAAGTTCAGGGCGCTTCCGCAAACCAGCGATTTTATGCCAGAAAATGCGCTTTTCCCCGACCAATTAATAGTATATTACAACGATTGGTT
>JAPYZO010000302.1:0-32225 GCA_030522905.1 Torymus flavipes | reverse complement strand
AAAAACTCAACGTCCAGTTATTATCGCGTCACTGAGAGAGCGCCTTCAGCTTGTTTGATCATCTTTTCCAACCTCTAGTCGCGCAGGCAGCGCCCCCAACGTGTCTATACCCTTTTACGCAACAACCCGGGCTGCTGCTAGGTACGACTCTCAAGTTACGAGCGCGTGCCTGCGACATAGAGATTTCCAGGAGGTAGACAGACGAGAGAGAAAACCGAGAAGATGCTGCGAATTGTTGCTGGACATGCGTGCTCGAGTCTACGCCAAGCCGTGGCACCGAGGGCGGCGGCTGCTGTCGGTGTGCAGGCCAGCCGGGCCAGCCACGGTAATACCGAGACCGACGAGGAGTTCGACGCTAGGTACGAGAAGTTCTTCAGTCGAGCCGACATCGATCATTGGGAAATCCGCAAGGCCATGAATGACCTTGCTGGTAAGTGTCCATCTCCGTTTCTCGCCTCTATGTTTTAGCTTCCGGAGTATCATGAATGTTTGTGAGTCGTATTTGCCTTTTCTTTCCTCTTGCTGCTCCGATTTTCGGCTGGCCTGTACGAGTTCGTATTTTCATTCGTTCGCTGCGTATTTTGAGAAACTGAGCGGATTTGAAACTTTAGCAATTCTCATTGGAATTGCGTTGAAGTTAAACGTGATGTTGACTATTACGACGATCTTTTGCAAATAGCAGCTTGAACTTGAATTTCTTCTAGCGAAAATTTTTGACACAACTTTTATGTAATTTAAAAATGGCGTAAAAACGATAAACACGAATTGTCTAGTATATATAGAACTCCCTAGGTTCGAAAAATATGTTATAAAATTTGTTTGCACCATTGTGTTGGTATTATATTTTTATAATTAACCTAATCTATTTGACATATCCAATGAAATAACATGTAAAATAATATATATGAAGAATTGCCAAATAGAATACTGTGAATTAGTTTTCAGTTGGCAAGTTAATAACCAATTCTATGAATTATAGGTATGGATGTTGTACCTGAACCGAAAATCATCTGTGCAGCTCTTCGAGCATGCAGGAGATTGAATGACTATGCACTCACAACCAGATTCCTGGAATCTGTAAAGGACAAATGTGGATCGGATGTTGACAAAATTTATCCTTACATTCTGCAAGAGATTAGACCTACCTTAGATGAGCTTGGTATCAGCACTCCTGAAGAACTTGGCTATGATAAGCCCGAATTATGGCTCGTAGACCCAGAAGACATTCATTAAAGGTCAGTTTCTGAAACTAGTCTAAATTCATAGAAATGGCCGCATTCAATTGAATTTAGTTATAAAACAAAATTACTACATCCATGAAATGTACATTATTTAAAACTGTTACTCTGTGGTATTGATAATTAAATAAAAAAAAATTCGTTTAAATAAAGATTTTTGTAGTTATTTCAATCTACTAGTATTGGTGGCTGGGAGTAGAAAGAAATTGCATAAGTATATGTATTGTATTTTAATTATTTTTCTTTTTAGTTAGTTCCTTTTGTTGTTTTTCAATACGAATGTGACAGGAACAGACTTCGATTTTTTACACCAAAAATAACCAAAGCTTAAAGGCGACACATAGACGACATATTTACAAATTACATTACATAGTACACAGCAATAAAGTATCATACACACATCTCTAGCGCGAGTTCAAACATGTGTCATAAAAACATACTGATTTTTCATTTTCGAAATTAGTTCTTATCTTGAGAAAATCAATAAGAAAAGTTAATCGAGTTGTTTTTATTGTTAATAATATTTTTTTTAAACATTAAAAAGATTGTTTAAGTACTTTGCATTTTTAACTTACAAATTAATTGTACATTAATCAAGTTTTTACCATCATAATTTTTTAGTGGCATAATCATAACTACCCAGTTTTATTTAAAAATATTTGACTAATTACATAATATAATTATCACTTTATGACATTATTCTAATATAACATATTCAAAATTGCACACAGTTTGTCACTACAATCAATCTAAATTTAGAAAAATTTTATGACTTTAAAAAATAAGTTAATATAAGAAATCTAAGTAAAAAATAAACAAATAATTACAAAAAATTTCCATTTTTAATAGATGAAAAGTTAATAACAATACTAATATTGTCATTAACTTTTCATCTATTAAAAATGGAAATTTTTTGTAATTATGAATTTATTTATTTTGCATCTAAATTCATATGGACCTAACTAAATAATAATAGGTAGATTAAATAAATAAATAAACAAATAAAAGTTAAGATTTTGAAGTACTTTACAAAACCTAATATATTATAATTCGCGCTAAATAGATGATGTGTGTTTAAATTTCGAATCCGCAAGTTTCAAACTCTTACTTTCTATTTGTACCTCTCAGAAAAATTCAAGACTTTTTAACAGTGCTACAACATGAATTGTAAGTCTGTTGGTGTATTGATTATATTATTTTATTGACTATTATAAACAACTTAATTTGTTTTGAACGGAATTATTTTTTATGAATTAGAGTGATAAATGATATTTTTGGATTCGAATTTCAAATTTCCATCTACATGATTCATTATATTCTTCTTTCACAGAAGAAATGTTTTTGGCTAAAATCTACATTCTTCTTTCTCACATTATCTGTTATACTTTCAGATTAAAAAATTCAAACTCTAGTTTAAGTTATACTACATTGGACCATTCTTAATTCTGTTTGATTTCTCTTTTTTTTTTGTCAAACCAATGATTAACTATGTGCATCATACCAATGATCACAATGTTAATACATGTTTGACATTCAGAAACAGTAAAATACAAACAGTCCATTGAGATATCAAAATCAGATCTATCCATTTTCTAATTTTCCTTTGACTAGATAATCTTACGTTATTTTAAATCATTAATTTATTAATATTACTGATAATAATTAAGAATATTTACTGAGAAATTAAAGAAAGTAACTTCATTTTAAAAACGAATCAGTCACTGGACTTTACTGTCACTGTTGCAGAATTAATAATGCAAGAAACAATTGCATTATAAGGTAAATATTTATCTTAACTATTTACAACTTTAGTTATCAACGTTATCTTTGGAAAGTGCAAGTTTTAAGTCAATCATTCTAGATACACATACTTGGTTTGAAGCACATTCAATTATTAATTAATTGAAAATAATGTTCCAAAGAACATTTTGAAGTGGATCAAAGTATTTTTAACGTTTTAAACAATTTTCTCGACTAATAAATATAAAAAAACTTAAAGCAATGCATTTCCAAGATATGAAAGTTTTGGTTTTTTTTTTAAATAAAAATTGCTTTCAGCTTTGCAATTTTTTCTTTTAAATTATGTAAACTTAAAAATGGATGTACACTTTATGCTCTTTAAGTTTAATAATCTACCGTAAGATAAAGAATATCCTAAAATTCTCGATGTCTCTATATCCTTTTTAAAACGGTTGTACAATATATACTCCGTGAAAAATTATCGGTCTAAATATATAACCGCAAATTTCAACATTTCCCCATCCTCTCCACTCCTCGGAAATTTCTTAAATGCACTGTAAATAACAATTTGTGGAATGACGAGCGCCCAAAACAAGTCTTTCACGCGCACCAACAGTTTCTCATATATATTATACAATCTTCGCGAAGAACCTCATCTCTTTCATTCGGAAAATTCTTGAATTTACTCGGGACTAGACTCAGCGGCTTGCTGCTGCTGCGCCTGCTCGCTGTCCTCATCCTTAACAATCTCGGCTTGCATAGCCTTAGTCAGGGCATTGGCGTCCTTGAGGGATATGACTTGGAGCACCTGATGCTCGCCAGCGGCATTGATCATTGTCATGGTCGGGTGACCCTGAATCGTCACCGTTTCGATGCTCGTTTCGCCGTTGCCAGGCTCAACCTTGGGCACCTGCACCATCGGCATCACCTGCATCGTGCCGTCATTCTGGATGTTGGCCACCATTGTTTGATACATGCTCGCCGGCACGGGAACCGTTATAACACCCGAGACGGATACCGGGTAGCCTGTAACAATGCCAAACAACCGGTCGTCCTTTGTTTCTCTATGTCCTCGCGAGAAAGAGAGCTTCACTACTTACAAGAATCTTAGAGAAACGCTTTTTCTACTGTACGTGAAGCGTTTTGCCGCTCTCGCTTATTTAACAAATCATATAGAGTACATATACATTGAACTAAACGAAGCATATCACTACATCCCTGGTGAGAATATCGTTGACGGAAAAGAGATGTAAAACCAAGGTATTATTTTTTTTTCTTGAACCGATAAAATCTGTGACGAATTATTTTTTTATAATTCGTAATTGGTTAAATTTTATAAATTTTGTGAATGTACTCACCTTAAATTACTATTTTCTTTTTGTAACATGAAAAATCAAAATATCGAATACATATAAAAACTCCATATTTATTCTAAATTTATGAGGAAACTGTGCTTAACGTGTTAAAAAATTATGTGCTAAAAACATTGCACATAAGTGTCTAATATAAAAACGTATTTCTTGATAGTGAAGTTTAAAGTGCATTGATTTTTTTCTAGCTCACTAATTTCACCACATATAAAATATAACTTACTTGATAAAATTTGCTGAGTCAAAAAATCTTCTTTTATAAAGTAAATGCTATAACAATTGGTAGATATTTTTACGATCTTTCAATATTTATAACTGTTCTCTTTGTACAAAACATTTTCACCAGGGTAACAACAATTTTTTTTTCAAATAATAAAATACACTTGAACAATTAATTGTAATTGTCTCAATAAATTGAGAACTTGTATTAAAAACAATTTAAAATAACTGAAAAGTATTTTTGCCATGCATAATTAAATATTTTTTATACTTAGCAATACAACTTTCATTTAAATAAATTTTACAAAAATCAACAAGGACTACTTAAATTGGCAACTTAAAATAATGACATGTGCATTACGAGGGCGCTATTAAGAAAAACGTATATACTTACATAATTAAAAAATGTTTGATGATAATAAAGTTTTTTAATCATAAAAAAATTCAACGTTGTTTCTTCTTGCACACCTCGATTTCATTATTTAAAGTAAATAAAAATAAAGCTAAGTTCACACCTACTTAAAAAATAACATCAATTTACTATAAATACTTATATTTTTACAACTAAAGAATACTTAACACCAAATAATAAGAAACGCGATAATAAAACATCAACAAAAAATTACTATTTACAGAAAATTTATTTTATCGTGCTGAAGTAAAACTAGATGATAAGTATAATGTTGGTAGTAAAACAAGAAAATGTTTTTTGTCTATAATTATTTTAGTACGCAATCTTTGTCACGAGGAATACTTTTTAAGAATCCATGACCTGACTAATTCTTTTATGAAGATTGTAATTGATATAACAAAATTAGATCACGCACCTAAATCAATCAGTTGACCGGCTTATTATTTGTACTATTCGCGCAATATAATGTGTAAAGTTGATTACAATACAATATCATCTAAGTATTATATACACACATATACATATAAATAAATGCTTGGTTTTTAGCAGTGAAGTTTGATGTCATTTACAAGAATAAACAACTATTTGAAAATTATCGTAACTACGTGACTGATATTCACACCTTGTTTGTCAGTGATGATGCATGGATTCTTAAACTGTCGAATAACATCAAAACCAATACGGAATTTGATTTCACTTTTTTCTGTTTTTTTCGAAATTACTTTCACTGATTTGATTTATTTTAACCTTTATGTACACGTTCCAAAATCAGAAAAGAAAAATATTCTTTCTCTAATTAAAACTCTACTCTGCAGAATATTATGGAACAATAAGTGGGGTTGAGTCACTTCGCAACAAGTGACACATACGACATGCAAAATAAACAAGTGTCCAAGGAGGAATCTAACGATAAGCGCGATTCACTGCTCAAGTAGTTCTTGACCGGCGACGGTGCAGAGCCTATAGAAAACAGTTTTACCGTGTCCGTCTTCGCCGGTGAGAATAATTTGACCGTCTTGTCCCAGTGTAGCTTCGGTAACACTGTTTAGATCCACCGCAACACTGGAGCCATCCGCACTGCTTACTTCTGCAAGGGTTTGCACCTCTCCTTGACTCGCATGAATCTAGAACAAAAATATAATTTATACAGAAATGCGAATATAAAATTTAATTGTTTGGATTTATCTTGTGAAATTTTGATTTTGACTTCCGTTTATAGAATTATTGTTATACGTATTGAATATCGTAATAAAAATTTTCGAATGTATTATTATTATGAGTAAATAGTTTTATTGATTGCAATAGGAAAAAATTCCAAGTTTCAACTTACGGTGGCAACTCCTTGCACTTGAGCAGTAGTACCATCTGGTAACGTAATAATTGGATTACTTGGATCTACCTGAATTAAGGAGACCGTTCCGTCAGGATTCGTTATCGTTTGCAGTACTGTAGGATACTGTGTCATCTAAATAAAATAATATTAACAATTAATGACTATCAATAAGTATGACACCCGTGTCACATTTTCATATGAAATTAACGAATGATGAAATGAATGAATGAATGCGTAAATTAATAAATGAAATATCGCATTAAAAATCAATATAAACGATTGATACACATATTACATCAGTCATGTACAAAATTTAAAATAAGTGAATTTAAATTTTGTTTATGAATGACACATCTATAAAATGTTTATATGAAAAAAAAAATTTTAACGGAAATAATATAAAAGCAAATAAGGGAAACAAAACACCATACACTTTGATGAAAATCATAATAAAGAAATTAACAGCTTTCAACAGAAATTCACATTTCCTCGAATGTATGAGATGACAATCGACGATGGCTGATCAAAAGCGCATAAACATGGTCAAGTCGAGTAATTTCTGCGAAAGAGCATAAATAAGAGAAAGGAGTAAATAAAATTGCAAAACTAAAGGCCGTATAAACGGAAAAAATAAAACAGCACAAAACAAGTCTCGTAATCGATCGACTTGCCCATGTGCCTCGTTCAGCTCCTTCCACTGACACCTGAGTGGCAGTGGCTAGGGCCGTGGGTGACGCGGCAATGATTTGTGTTGGCGAGCAGTTTCCCTTAGATGAACCAGTACTGCTGATGCGAACGATTCCCACCGTCTGTTGCGACTGGCTGCTTGTTCCCGACTGCTGCGACGACGCCGACGGCTGCTGTATCAGGATCTGAGACTTGTCATCCTCTTCACTAAATGCTGGCAGCAGATCTTCCCTGCCATGAAACTTGTAGCAGTTGATAACGATCTGCCGCAGGGCATGGGTCCAGGAGATCTGCTTTGTAAACAAAATCGTAACGCGAGAGATTAGTTAGTATGGTCGCTCCAATCTATCTTGGACATCTCTACTCTACACATTATCTTTATGTGAAGTGAAACTTAGATCTCTGCGTACCTTCTGTTTCTCGTCCTCGGACCTGGCGTCCATTCTGACGTTGGCCCATGGCAGGTCCTTGGGCCACCAGGGTGGCCTCGTGCTCTCCCTGCCCCAGCCGGGCTTGCCCCGGCCCGTCGAGTACTTGAGCATAAGGGGTATGAAGGCGCGCAGCTGCGCCTGTGTCATCTTCTCGACGGGTGTGGGTATGCCGTCGATTATGAGGGGCGGCAGCTCGTACAGAGACGGGTCGTCCTGGACGGGAGGCGGAGCCTGCTGCGCCAGCGCGTTCTCCAGCTCCTCCATTATCGCGCTCTTCAGGTTCTTCACTACGTCCTCTAGCGGTTTCGCTCCGAATACTTTATAACTACTATTTGGCTTGCCCGGCGTCGCTACTAATACGACCGCCTGTTGACCTACCCGAGTCGCGAACTCGTCTATCGTTTGCTGAAACAAGAAAGGCAAAAATTAGTGATTTCGTGTCATTTACGCGGCGAACCTTTTATTTCGACGTGACAGTAAGAAAGGTATTTAGTTGTTGCATAAAATAAACATTAAAATCAAACGATAAATCAATAATTTGAATCAATTTAAACATTTTTTTACGATCTACAACACATTAACGACATTGCCATTTCTGTAGATCGGTAAACGTTAAAAGATTGCCGTTTATATGGATGAGCCTCAAAGTATTTTAAACACAGCTCATATTCAGCGCAACTTTTCTATCTGACCGTAAGTATCTGTAGGGATAATGAATATGTAGCAAAAACTTACTCTTAACTTCCTTAAAAGCCTATTTTGTTGTCGTTTACGGATGCTAGGATTAGTTTCAAAACTGTGCGGTCGTTTCCGTTTTTTGGCCGAGACGATCGCTGCAGCCGCAGCAACTCCAACAGGTCCTGTGCAGAATTTACTCTATTAAAATGTTTTTCGCAACGTCAAGCATGCAAACTAAACTACACATTTACAAATTATGTCTATCTGTAATGGGATAGCCAAGAAATCTACATTCTTTCTTATTCCTCGTATTACTTTGATACACACAATTTTTCAAAACATTAAAACATAGAAAGTGTATAAAAAATATTAGATAGACAGCAAGCTTTAATGACAAGAAACATTTCGAGTAGATACGTGCAAAGATTTAAGATTGTTTTAGTAAACGATTTAGATGTTAGTACACTTTCGAAACATTGGAAGACAATCTGGAAGACTCATTAATGAATAACAATATAACAATTTAGAACAGTGAAAGAGTGAAAAGTATTTTCCAGAACACGAGAAAATAAGAGTTATAGAAATTGGAAGTAGTAGCAATTACAATAAAGGACATTCATATAAAGAGGTAAGGAAGGTCCTAATAGGTATACGCGGGATGGATACACAATTTTTTGCATACTTTGAGGAAAAAAAAAATCTTATTCAAACGACAAAACACACTTATAACTTTGATGGGTATCGTCAACCGAAGTGAATCAACAAAAAATAGCATTAACATAGATGAAAACGTATCAAACATATTTGATTAAAAAACTGTAAACGGTTAAATGAGTACATTTAACTAATTTTAATGAAAAGTAACTATACAAAAGGAAAAAAAAAATTAATCGGCTTGAAAGAAACCCAATTTTTGCAATTCACCCAATTAACGATACTTACAAGATAGAAACGACGATACTGTAGCATTCTTATTTTACAGATAATACATATTACATCGCAAATAAAGAAAATCGAACAAAAAATAAAAGAGGGAATGATCGGTTACAGGTACGTATACGGATAAGAGTAGTTAAGGTCAGATATATAGAGAGCAGAAGAGAGGAAAACTCATATATAATTAAATATAGAATATTTAATTTCACCAGGGGTGTGAAGACACGAACACGTGTATTTGTGCGTGTGTGCGCCTGTTAGTGCCCACACGCAATAAACATACTGCAAGCTGCGACCTACTTTTCCGTGAGAGCTCGCACAAGTGTCATCGTTACAACGAGAGACGATCGAATCGCCGCAAAGAGCTTATACATCATAAATATAAAGCACGTTGCCGTGAAAGAACTTTTGAAGCCCTTAGAATTCGACAATTGTGACAGAAGCGCGGATATCGTGTGCGAAAAGATATATCTATATATATGAAGAAAGTTTAAGTACTGAGACTCGTCAGTTCATAGGGGATTGCTGGGGGTGGTAAAAGTGGTGTTCGAAAAAGCAAAAAAATGGAAATCACCATTAGCGTGTTTGTATTGCCAACCTGCAGCGGCGAGCTGGGCCGTGACGTCGTCGTCCATAGCGGAGGCGAGCAGATCGCCATCATCGTAAGCCTCGGATCCGCTCGTCGGCTCATCGTCCTCGTCGTCGGTCATGTGATCGGTCCTGTCGGACTCGGCGTTCAGCGACGTCATCGTGTCCTCGTACGGCGATATCACCGCGTCGAACTCGTTGCTGTTGTCGGCGTGAGCCTGCTCCTCTTTCACAGGGAGAGGTTCGACGCCCTCCGCGTCCGCCGTAGACAGTTTGGGGCCTTGATTCGCCGGCGGCTCCCAATCCTCCTCCTCCGCCTCCACCACCCGCGCACTTCAACCACCTCGACCTCGTCGTCGTGCCGCGCTCCTGACTTACGTCGCTGGCAATGACGCGCTTTGCATCACCTTGAGCTGAAACAAGCCACAAATTTCTTTCAATACAATGCACGCGCCTATATTATGACGCGAGAGAGTTGCGCAAGCGAGCTTTTCAATGCGGGCCTAATTATTCGAAATTTCCCGATGAAGGGACACAAACGCGCTTTACGTTCATCGCGTTGTGTAATATTCCATGCGCGCTTTTCATATGGATTAGCTCTGTCGTGTGTACGCCGGCTTCACAATGTATTTTCTATACTTATGATCCGTTGCGTCACCGGCGCACGATATACTTTATACATATATGCTATAGCCTCTCTGCCGATGAGATGTATATATTTCAGCGAATCGCAAACTACGTCATCCCATACACCATAATCCAATTAAAAAGAAAATAAAAAAAATTCTCGTATATAACGCGCATCCATCACCTACTGATCGATAAAACCGCATCTACAGTACGCGGGGGGGGATGCATTTCGAGCGCGATTGAATGGAAATATTGATTTTCCGGGAGGAAGATATACGAGAGAACCGCCCCTAAGGCGAAAGCCCCGAGCCGGCGTTTTTTAAACGGCACTAGAGAGTTGAGTCATATAGACGCGCTCACGTACACATATGCGAGAGCGGGGGGCCCCATGCGTCAAGCTCACTCTCTCGCTCCCCCTGCTCCCCCTGCTGCTGCCCCATCGCTGCTGCGCCGGGACGCTTTTCATTATGCTCAGCTGTCTCGGATCTAGCGCTCGATACTGTTATACGCGTTCGCGCGAGCGGGGAAAAAGCCTCCCCCCCTCTGTTATACGCGTTCCCCGACGCTCGAGATGTAATTCATTCCTGATGGCAAATAAAGGTGGAGAAGTAGGTATATATCCGCGACGTCGTTTTTCACGTAGGCCATGTATGTTTGCTTTAAAAAAATATCCATTTCATTAGAGGGTTGCGCGAGGGTGTTTTTCCGGAGCGTCCTCCGCTATATAGAAATGTGAAATCGGAGCAAGACTTCGAATAACCAACGGCGACTGTCGATTCGATTAATCGAGCGAGTATAGCTGTAACGACGCCTGATGATTCGAAGTGGCCTGTACGTATATGCGGAAGAAGCGCACAGGAGAGAGGGAGTGGGAGCGAAACAAGCGAGAGAGACAGCGAGATAAGGCGGTGACGGCGCCGGCGGCAGGAGGAAATCGCTGACTGCGTGCCCCTTTTGTAGCAGCCCTCGATATCCCCTCAAGATAAGCAAAGGGCGAGCCCCGACGCGTCGCGTTCGCTTCAACCCCCTAATGTATATATATGTATATGGCAGCTAGTTTCACGCGTGGCGTGGAAAAAGCTGCGCTGCTGCCGATGTGACAGTCCCGGCGCCGGGGGAATCTATACCCCCTTCGGCATGAGGCTGCCTTTTATTTCTCGGTATTACGAATCATGCATTATAGTTCGCTGGTATACAGGGAATTGCGCTTTTGAGTAAGATGGCGTACTGCGTTTGTGTTTATTTACTTATAATGTAGCTTGCGCTGAACGAGCTTTTGATTTGGGGTATCAATTCATTAGTCTAACGTTTTATATTTATGGCAAGCTCTACGAGTCGCCATGCCAACTGCGCATAATAAGGAACAAGTGTGGTTACACTCCTACCAATAAACAAGCACGCAGACCTACTATGATGAGTCTCGCGGGCATTGGGTCTTGCCCATCGGCGAGACAATGTACGTTGCAAAGTAAAAATAAAAGCGGGATTGAAAAAAACGCTTCGCACGCGTTGTGCGGTACAGCGTATACACACGGCGCACGGCAGTAAGTATAAGGCAGGGGGCGATAGACTGACCCGAAGCGAAACAAGATTAGGCGCACGGTACGCAAGTGTCTGCGGCATGACACCCGGCCGCACTCGCGCGTGTAAATACAAACAGCCGCAGAAGGCTTATGTGCGCGCGTTGCCGCAACTATAAACAAAGTGGTGCGCGCGTTGCGGCCGTCTGCTCCTGGCGACGCTCTTTTGCGCCCGCGCGCGGCGTATACCACGCCCCAATCGACGCGCACGCATATCGCAAAACCGCGGCACCGCGTGCTGCTGCAGTGCGCGCGCGTCTTCACCGCACGCGGGCACATACTTACACCCGCCGCGAAAATTTGACTTAGCGCAAGCGCGCGCGAGCCTGACAACTGCTGCTCCACAGCTCTTTGCGCACCTCGTGCATCGCCGACAACCTGTGATGCTTCTTTTCGCGCGCGCGCGGGACACACGCGCCGGGTAGTGGGTACTCAACAGTGTGTGTACTCTGTTGTGTCTGAAACGGCTCTGGTAGCCGGTGTTTTGCCTCGAGAAAAGTGCCAGAGAGAAACGGAGCACACGCAGGGGAGAGACGGAACGGGCGGAACACACACACACACACACAGAGACACACAGTGCTACTGGTTTATGCACGAGCGCGCGGACGTGGGTATACGCGACAATATATAGGCACAGGCGACGAAAAAAAAAAAAAAAAGGAAAATGATAAAATTGGAGCTGGAAGTTACGAAACGACAATACGCGAGCGAGCGGAAATTTTTCAGATAAAGCACCGCGACATGCATATAAGTAAGGCGCCGTCCGCACGGGAAACGAACGCGATATAGCCGACGGTTTACCGCACGCACACACAATCTTTACAGAATGTATAAAATACTCTGTCGCACGCAGTAATACCTCGCCGAAGAAAGCCTGAGTAACAGCAGCAGCATCATCGCTAGTCGAAGCTTCGTCGGCGTAGCCGCGGCGACTCCTTCGCCACTCCGACTGCAGCAGCAGCAGCGGCGTCGACGACGACGTTGCTAGCTGCCACAGCGAGCTCCATGGTACCACTATGTCCGCTGCGTCTCCAGCGTCCGCCACACCGCACAACACAACACAGCACCCGGACGCGCGAGCTCTGCTGCGACTGCTGCCACTGCTTGAAGCCCGGAGCGAAACGTCGGACTACTCTAGTGTGTGTGCGTGTGCTGGAGCAAGCGAGCGAGCTATACACGCGCCCTCGGTTCTCCCCTATATTTCCTTCCTTCTCGCTCGTCCGCTATAATGTATAGCAGTGCGAGCGAAAGAGAGAAAGATAGAAGAGGAGGTGGTGGTGTACGGAGGGGGGCCGGAACCGTGCAGCGCGCGGCCACGCTATCGATCGCGCGCGCGCTCCGCCACCCGACCGGAGTAGCGCGAGCAAGGGGCTGAAAGCGATATATACTCTATCTCTCTCTCTCTCGCTCTTCCTCCTATATAGACGGACGTTCCCTATAAGTATATCTATCTTTCTCGTGCGTACAGTATTCGCAGGAGCTGTATACGCATCGATGTATTCTGGCTATAAGTACGTAAAGCGAAAAGTTGCTATGGGTAGTTGGCATTCGCTCTTTATAAATACTATTTTACCGAAGCAAGCGTGGGAGCAAGAGAGAGAGGGAGAGATAGAAATGTGCCGGCTATAGGTTTCGAAATTATTGATCTGGCAGTTACACGCGGCCGAGAGAGCGGGGGCTGACTCTACCTCGCGGGCTACACCTATTATACAGATAGCTCCGACTTCACGGCTTTCTATATAAAAGCTCGGAGCACAACCATTTACGCCAGTTTTTCCTATAGCTATCTGTCGCTATAGCTACTACCACTACTTGTCGCGGTTTTATCAGCGCTTTTCTCTCTCGCTCTCATACATACATATACATGCTAAGCGCACCGTCGCGCGAGTACACAGCGAGTGTACAGCAGCGGAGCAGCGATCGATCGCTCGCCAGCTTGCTTACTGCTGCTGCTGCTGATTCGCCACAGGCCACAGCACACTTGCGTCGTATGTGTGTCTGTGTGTATACACGCGCGCTTTACTCTCTCTCTCTCTCTCTTTCCTGCAAAAAGAAGAGACGGCGACGACGACGCCGGCGAGTATTTCGTAATCGCGCGCGCTGCGGGACCATCTCGGCGCGAGCACGCGGTCCTCTCTCCTATCACCAGCTCATGCGCGCTCGCGGGTACATAAGACCTACATGTGCAATAGCAGCAGCCCCCGCAGCAGACGCGCGCGCGCGCGTATGTACACACACGGAGCGCACGCGTCTGCAGGGCAGCTCAGCGCAAAACACAGTCATTGCGCATCGACTCGTGCACAGACACTGTTTATCGGCCCGCCGCGCGTAATGTGCGCGGAACGGCCATCTTGAATGCGCGTCGTTTGAACGTGGGGGCCAGCGCGTGGACCCTGGGCCAGCCAGCCCACCGCTGGCCAGTGCCCTAACCGGGCTCGACCTCTCGAACGTTCTTCGGGCCGGGAGAGCCCGTTGAAGGCGCTCGAGAGCGCGCACCCGGGACGGGGCTGGCCGCAAGGGGGCCGACCGCCCGCCGTTAGCGCGCATACGGCCATCTTGAAGCCTGCGCTCTGGCGAGCAGGCCCAGCAGACGATGTCAGGTGCACACGGAGGGAGCCCGTCGCGGTTTTTACTCGTGCGTGCGTGCGCGCGCGCGGGGGCCACCTATCCTGTAGCTTATGCCTACCTCTCTCTCTGGCGCTCTCACTCCGATCACTCCGTCTCACTCCTGTGAGACCGGTGGCGGCGGGGCGACACACTCGGCAGCCGCGTACTCGTCTATCGCGCAGCTCCTCGAGCGCGCGCGCGCTCCACTCACTTTTCGTGCACTACGCACGCCCCCGCGAGAACGGGAGCGCGCGCACAGCCGCGGGGACACGCACGTATATCACAATCGCACACTGTACTCACCGTTCCAATTGCGCTGCTGCTGCTCGTACGTCCGTCCTGGGCTGCTGCTGCTCTGTGCTCGTCGTCGTAGCGCTGCGCCGCCCGCTCGCGGGACTCGGCAACGCCATGTAGCCCGAGGGAGACACTGTACACACACACACTCACACACACTCACACGCTCACGAGAGAGGCTAGCTCTAGTCCAGTCTCTCTCTCTCTCTCTCTCTCTCGCGTTGCCGTGCTGCTGCGCTCGCTATAGCCCGCCGTGACGGCGTTGTGGGTACGCAATGTATATAGATGTCGGCGCTGCGTCGATGAGTGAGCGAGGGGAATACACAAGCGCGCCGCGCGCCATAAGTATGGGGGGTCTCGACTATATAACGTAGATGGGGAGACACTGTGGTTTGTACAATCGTACGATATATGATGCGAGATTCGCTGAATATACCAACAGGCAACAGCGTATAAGCCAACCGATGGAGCGTGTCCAGGGGGTGGGAGGGGGGTCACTTCTCACTTGACAGCAGAAGATGGCGCCACCTGCTTCCCTATAGGCGAGCTTAAAGTAAGCGATCGGTTTAAATACTTACTTATTCATCGCAATAGTGTTTTATATTTTTTTAAAAGATTCTTATGCGCGCAGCGATATTCTTTTTTCAGGATTGTAAGAATATAGGTAACTTGAAATGCCTGATTGTGTGCATGATAATTGTGCATCATTGCGCAAATATTTGTAAAACTTACTTTTTTATTTATACTCGCTGCTGAAAGTCCGTTATCAGTGTAATAATATTTATTAGGCGAGCGCAATGCAAGCTACAACCTACAAGTAGTAGGGGCCAGGACAGGGCAAACTTTGTTTTGGTCGACCCAACCTTACCCATTGACAAGTGTCGGAACGGCGCGTTGGTTGACGTTCTGGATTCGATACTCTGAAGGTTTGTGAGTATTTTTAAACCTTTTTAATTTTAATAAATCAGTATGTTTGATTTCTTTTCTTACTTATCGAGTCTCTGCTATCTCCCGTAAGCCGTCTTGACATAAACAATGCATATAAAATTACCTAACCTCTCAATGATCCCCAAAGTTTATTTTGGAGCAACTTCTATATTTAAATGTGTAGACGGTCATTTCATATTGATACTATAACAGAGTTGTATGGTAAGTTTTATGTATAGATGTCTCTAAATGTTAATGAAGCCTTAGTGATCAATAAGAAATTTATGCAATTTTGGGCAATAATGCAACAATAACATATATAGGTATTTTATATATAGGTATGTTATATATACCTAGTACAGTTTAATTCATGCTCACTTGTGTTGACTTTCAAAATCTATTCGCACATTCACAGAAAATAATCAACTTATACTTTAATCATTTTAAATTTATTATACACAATAAAAAACATAAATTTATTTGTTTTACATTTTATTTTTCAACTTATAAACAAAATTCTTATCTTAGAAATATAGTTATAAAATTGTATACATGAAATAAACAGCACTATAGATAATAAAAGAAAAATAGTTGTATTGCTTCTAAACAATTATTACAATACATCTAACAAAATTAAAAAATATCAATAATAATACAATTAAAAATATAAAAAATTGTGTAAAGCAGCTTTACATATCACATCTCTGGTGGGGTACATTCCACAAATTGAGCACGTATTTCTTCTCCTTGTTACGGTACTAAAAATATTTTTTCAATTTCACTATTTGAGCTAAGCCCAGTCTTTTCAATCTTTTGTTAATGTTAAAAAATCACTGCCTAATTTTTGAAAATTTCAATATAAATAATACTGAACAATATAATTTTTTTGACTATAACTGCAAATACAGTTTGTTCTTATATCATGAATTAATCATTAGATAATATGCAGTAATACCGCAACATGGCATAAGTAAACCCCTTAAGCCCAAGGCTTATTTTTATTGCACAATTTTCCAAACCATCCTTGATCACAGCGACAAGTGTTGTCTGGTTGACATGTACCATTTCTGCAAGGTCTTGTGCAAGCAGAACGCTGTGGTGAACGTCTTCCAATTTCACAATGATCTCCTTTGAAGCCTGTTGGACAGCGACATATGTTGTTTCCTTTGCACTTACCCCCATTTAAGCAAGGAATTACACATTTAGCTGTCAAAAAATATTTCACCTTAATATAAGTTGTCTACAGTAAAATTGTTTCACTAATGTCAAAATTATCTTACAAAATTCACATCGTAGTCCAAAGAAACCTTTAGGGCATTCACATGTATCCTTTTGCACACATTTTCCACCATTTAGACATTTCTCTGCACAAATACCTATAAATAATAATAATAATATATTATATAAACCATTTATTTCAGAATCAATTTCATGTTTTGAAAATGTTGAGTGCTGGACAAGGAGCAGTTCGTTTCATTTCTTCAAACTCAGCAGCTCCATTGAGAACAAAAAAAGGAAGACTGTTAGAGTCTATAATTAGAGTAGACCATGCAGGCGAATTTGGAGCTGACAGGATATATGCTGGTCAAATGGCTGTTTTAGGTAAATTTAAAAAGTTGTTTAATAGTAGGATTTTAATAAATTATGAATAAATTTAATGATTCAGGAAATACACCATCTGGTCCAACAATCCAGCACATGTGGGATCAAGAAAAGGTTCATAGGCAAAAGTTTGAAGAGTTAATTAAAAAACATGGAGTAAGACCTACAGTTTTACTACCTATTTGGAACATAGCAGGATTTATGTTAGGAGCTGGTTCTGCTATGTTGGGACAAAAGGCAGCCATGGCTTGTACTGTTGCAGTTGAAGATGTCATTGTACAACATTACAATGATCAGTTGCGATCTCTAATGGAGATAAGTGACGAGCAAGATAAAGAATTGCTTGATACAATAAAAAAATTCAGAGATGAAGAACAAGAACACCACGATACAGGGCTAGATCATGGAGCAGAACAGGCTCCATTTTATCAAGCCCTCACAAATGTTATTAAGGTTGGCTGCAAGACAGCGATAGAAATTTCAAAAGTGATATAGGTATATGAATTATAAATTAATTATTTTTAAAAATATAACTTTGCTATACTTAAAAATATTCCTAAAGTATCCATAGACTCAAAATACTACACAACAGATTGAGTAGTTTTAACATCAGTATTTTGAAATCAATTACACCGGAAGAAAAGTTTATATATCTACTATTTTACTGAAAGTACTGTGTTGTATTTCTACAAAAATTGTATTGTTGTCTTTTGTAAATAAAAAAAAATTTGTACATAAACCAGAATTTGTCAAACATACCTCCTTCACAGTAAGGTCCTTGAAACCCTGGTGGACACGAGCAAACCCCTGGTGCTGTACAATTTCCTCCATTCATGCAATTTGGATAACACAGTGCTTTTTTGCAGTGTGGTGGACCCAGATATCCATCTGGACATGGTCCTGGATTGGGTTCTGCAATACAAAAAGTAAAATTAACGCTTCTATTTTTGAATGATGCAGAATAAAATACCGAAAATAATTTATCGTTTAAAATACTGTCATAAATTTGTAAATAATATCAAGTAAATAAACAATGTATACATTTAAATAATGTTTTAATAATTATTTCGGTATTTCATTCCACAATCAGCGCTTCAATCTCTAACATATCTCCAAAGATCAAAACACAACATCTACGATCGAGTTCAGAACTCACTTCTGATTAAACATTTCAAAATATTATATGAGATCTCATAATAGATTTTCCATGAAATTTCACGAGATCTCATCTCCGATTTTAATTAAATATAATAAATAATTGTTAATTTAAAAGAATGACTAAATATCGTATTTTAACCAATACGAAAAAAAAAAAAAATTTTTTATTAATACATTTTATTAATGTAATTATTTTATTTGCTCTTTTTTTCTTATTCATTAAAAACTAATATTTATTTATTTATTCTTTTAAATTAACAATAAATTATTTATTATTGTAATTAAAATTGCAGATGAGATCCTATATGAGATCTCACATGTCTGAAATTCGCGTTGAGATCTCATATGAGATTGAGGAAGATTTCAATTACTATCTCATATGAGATCTCATATAATATTTTCACCCGAGTACGTATCCCCGATCTGAATATCGGAAGGTGTATATATATATATACACCTATGTGCGAGCGGAATTATATACATGTATATTCGATCGGTCGATCAACCATATATACATATACCCGGTATAGTGCGTAATCGTGCATGCGATCTGTGAGAAAGAAAATCGCGCGCAGTCCATAATTTCCGGCCTTTCAGATAAGCACGTGCATTATTGAGAATTGTGTGTATATACCTCTCGCGCACTCGTATTCTCGTGTCGATTTAAAAAAAGGTATATGCCAATATAAACAATGATTACTCCCATTGAGATTCAGATGTAGAATTTGATTGCTAATGGTTTTTATTTAAAAAGATTTTATTTAGAAATTTTGAATCTTAATTTATTAATTTATCATTTATTATAGTTTTTCGAACCATTTTAAATAAAGATTTAAAATTCAAGATTTCTGTAATAACAATTCGGCGGGAAAAATAATTAACCGTACAAGTACTGGGCATCTTTCGCTTTCTGGACGAAATACTACTCCAGATGAGCTGTAGTTTTTTTTTCTCGTAATTTGCTCGATTAATCCTCATTTTGGCCAATTATTTTCCCCGCGGGCGCGATGCGAGCGCCATTTTTTTTTCTCGTAATTTGCTCGATTAATCCTCATTTTGGCCAATTATTTTCCCCGCGGGCGCGATGCGAGCGCCAGCAAAACCCGATCAAAAGAGCCTTTGTGCAATTAATCGCGTCGGAAGGCTGTGCGCGCGAATCGCGGCGAGCCGGAAAGTCCTGTCTCGATTCTAAAGAGATTTCAATTATTTTCGTTTTGCAAATTCTTTCGCGTTCTCAAACAATGAGCCAATTATATCCGTATACTTTCGAAGAAAAAAATTTCAATTTTCGAACCTCATTCCGAAAAGGTTAATTTGAGAAAATATATAGCATTGTCTGAAATTAAAGCTAAATAAAAAACTTGTCCCCAGTCATAAACCTCTTCAGCCCCTTGAGCCATGCTCTCTCTCACACATGCACAGCAGTCCCCACCGATTAGCTATAATTCCTACCCCAACAGAGCCGTGTCGAAGCATCAACACCGACATGTATATAATCTACACCACATACACGTAAAATTCTCATCTCTCTATAATGATATCTCTAGACACTACACACACACAAAACGCACGACCCTTTTCTTTTTTCATTTCTCTTTCGTTTTTTTTTTTCTATAGATCGAAGCATGCAGCAAATTAGTGATCGATGATTATACTGGTGATACAGAACTGTATGTGTGAGTGGAGAAGTGGTGATCGTGGGCGCGACTGACGCACTCACCGCGCACGGCGCATTCTTTTCTCAGGCTGAGCCGCAGCGGCGTCCCGGTCAGCGGCTTGTTCTTGCGCGTCTCGATCATCAGGCCGATGCCGAATTGCGCGATGCCGGAATTGTTGCCCGAGCACGGCAGCAGCACACTGAATTCTGCAAGGCAATACCAACAAAATACTTATCATTTGTTTATTATTTATGAATCGTTGAGTATACACATTAGATAACGATGATGAATCAGTGAACGGGTCTTATCGTGCAATTTTTACGTACATTTATATATATATATATCTCGGAAGCAATATCACTGATTGAAATAGACGCGCGCTTTTCCTTCTAGCTTACGTGGAAACGACGACTTCCGCGAACGCATAAGTACCGCGCTCGCGATTTGCGCTTGCATTAAGCATAGGTCACGCAGAAAAGCAAAGTTGACATCGATATATTATCATATGTCATTCAAGGAACTGATAGACAAATATAACCATTGCTTCAGCTAACACAATTCCCCAAAATCCCGAGCTAATTTATAGCTTTGTTATTGCACTTACCCTTCTGCCGTTTGGGCACGCGCCCCTGCTTCTTTATCGTGATCGAGGGCGTCTTGAGAATCGACTCGTCGAAGGATTTTAGGAGGAAGAAGTCGTAGTAGTACTTCTTCACGCCGGACTTCCAGGTGAAGTTGACGTAGGACACCTCGTTCGGTATTATCGGCAGCTTGCTCTCGAACTCGGGGTCCAGCAGGTACGGCACAACGCGGCCCTCGTCTATCGCGTATATCTCCATCTCCAAGCCTGCAACCGAAAGATTAGCCCCCGTTTGGGTCGGACCGTGATACGGATCTTGATTTTCCTTTTTTTTTTTAGGTGATGGGTCCGGAGCTTCTCGCTTTTACGAAAACACTGTTAGTGCGTGTTGACAGAGATTAATGGGGTGAAAAGCCTAATCTATTTTATGGAGTTGTATTTGTGACCTTTCAATTTAGTCGACATGTTTGTGTAAAAATTTTATTTTTAATGTAATATATTTCTCAATTTGAACCCGGACAACAATTGTAGCTAATTTTGGGAACGTTTCATCATTTAATCTAATTATTTCTTCTTGGCTTATGATTCGATATTAAAGCAAAAGTTCGCGCACTGTGATAACCCATTTTTAATAATGGAGATAAATCGATTAATATCTGAAGTTTAGACTCCAGGAAGAGATCAAAGATAAATATAAGCAGTAATCTGATGTTCATCAAATAAATCGTTTCACTTTCACAATTTGATCAAAAAAATATCTGAATAACTTTTGAAAAAAAATTTTACACTCTATAATAGTATCTTGCTCTTATGCTCTTTTATCGATAGTTTTCGTTTGCAAAGAACTATCACCTTATCAAAGAAACAGAAATTAAATTGTATTGTTAATATTTTTATAAGTAACGACTATGCATCGCAATGATTCTGACGAAACCTCAATCATTATCATTGCAAGAATTTCGAAGATAAAGCTTAAATTGCGAAGTCATAAATACTTGGGCAGCTCGTCATGTGTATTTAGCGAGTTTAGCAAAAGAAATACTCATATTTTCGCACGTTACAATGCATTCATATATTTAATTTTATATCCAAACGTAGGAGCAACGTACACGGCAACAATATTATACATCCCTCCGAAACTTACCGCTGAACATTTTGATCTGCTGCCGGTCGATCCAGAGGGTCATGTCGCCGTCGGGCTTGTGCCCGTTACCGGTGCGCCGGTGCCGGGCACTGATGCCGCAGGTCGGGCCCCCGAGCAAAACGAGCAAGAGTAGCGCCGCCGAGGCCAGGGCCGCCCCAGCCCGCTGCATATTATATTTCCAGCCCGTCGTCCCTCTCTCTCTTTCACACTCTGCTCTCGCTGCACAGAGATTCCCTCCTCTCTCTCTCTCTGTCTCTCTTCGCACGTATATTATACTATACTGACGCACATACGTGTGTGCGTATATATACACGCGTTTGTCGATTTTTGCGGGCTCGTGGAGAGGTGCGTATGTGCGATGATCACCTGCTGCTGTCGACGGGCCAGCGCTTATCGTACCCGCTCATGCTCCGCACAAGGGATATAGGCGTAGTAACTGCGAGAGTGCGATCGGTTACTCCACCCGCGCCTCCTTCTCTATATACCCGAGCACACTTGGGATTCACCTGTCGGCAATTTTATCCTCCATAAGCGCACATCGCGATCGAGAGGAGAAAATAATAATTTATAGGTATAGGACACTTGTAGGAGGTGTGCACGCGCGATGTGTGTTGTGTGCGTATGTTCGTGCAACGCACTCGGCTAACCGCGACTGACTGACTAACTTGACTGAATGAGGAAAGGCCCTGGCTGCTGCTGCGGCTGCTGTAGCTGCTGCTGCCGCTGGTCAGTCCACTGCGTGTGTGCGCGCACGGACCCGTGGCAAAAGAGCTACTACCCCTCTTCTCGCGGGCCGCGCTCGCGCGAGCAGCGTTTGTAGCCCGCGCGGCTGCTACCGCTGCATATATGTATGTGTGTATATATATATATATATTACGCATTCGCCTGTGTGGGTGTGCGTTGCGGCGAATTTTCTGCGTGCGTGGTTGTTCTGCACGGTAGTTTCTATAAGAGAGAGTTAAAACTGATATGTTCTCCAGTAGATACCATATAGTTAATTGATTGAATTCAGGCAGTTAAATACTTGTTCGCTTTTTCGAATTTAATGTTTATGCTCGTGACAAAAAGTATTTGGTTTTGTTAATTGACCTCCGTATGTTTGATGTGTTTTTTTAATGTATACTATTATAGTGGTACCACTCAATTAAATGGCTGTATAGATTATTTATATCTGTATTTTTTACATTTACTGAGGACAATTTGTGGTACCATGAAAAGCAGATCGAAGCGTAAATAATTATGCAAGATATTAATAACATTTTTATTTGAAAGTAACTATATAGTGTATTATGATTGGTTTATTATTATTCTCCATTCCCTGTCACTATTTACCGTATCATAACACTTACGGAACGATCGAATTTAATATTGGCGAACGAAACCAGAGTTGTCAAAAATTAATAATATATACGTCCAATCTTATATAATGCCAACAGACACATGCACGCACGCCAGTGAGCCGTTACAGCGTCGATGGAATTGAGAAGTCGGCCGCAAACGATACTTGTCTGCAATTTGAATGAGATACTTTGTTTCCAGACGAGAACGTCGATAAACCCCAAGGAGTCGCTGGGGCCGCCACGCGGGGAGAAAATATGAAAAAATAATAAGCAAGCCAGAAACATCAGCAGCCGCAGACAGTACATATACATATATATACGTGTAAGAGACACTGGAGAAAGAGACGGAGCGTGTATATAGAAGAAAAAAAACGAAGGAGCACAAGTGGTAAATGAGAGAGATATAAATTTAACTGCGCAGACAGACGGACAGTGCGAGCGAACGGGTATTATATACACACACACACTCAGCTCTATACATGTGAGAAAGAGGGACGAAAATGGGAGAAAAAAGCCGGAGAGAGCGGCCGAATGAGGTAGGAGAGCAGCGCGCGCGCCCGCGTTAAATATATATAAAAAAGGGAATGCGAAACTATTACAGTCACGTTTTGTGTGCGAACGAGAGAGAAAGAGACTCGGACAGCAGCACACACGAGGGCATCTTGAAGCCATATCCCTGCGCTCGCTCGCTCGCTGGTCCTTTTTTCTCGTATATATCGCGATAATGCCGTGGCTCTCGACACTTGTTAAAACCGTATTTCGCGTCGACTGCCTTGATAAATCACGCGCGCGCGGGGCCCCGTCTTCTTCTGCTTCGTCCGCTTTGCACGCCGATTCTGACGCTGTCGAATATTACGCGGGGATTTCGCGCTTTGATGCGCCGGGTAAACCCCGATCAGACTTATCGGGTTTACATGGTTTTGTGTACATTTTTTAGTTTTTAACAAACAATTTTAAGATTTTATGGAAAGGAGTTTTCATGTTTACGTCGGATGGATCAGCACGATTATTATAAATCACAGACTTTCTAAATCACTTTGCGCGCTGCGGATTATACGCGCGTGCGTCTTATAAATCACACAGCGAAATGATTTATATAGTGAGCGGGTAAGTGATTTATAAAACACTCGTAAAGCGATTCATAAAACGACGTGTAAACTGACTTTTACGCGCTTCACAGCCGCATATTCCCACACCTTGCATCAGCGTGGTTGTGGTGTCGATTTCTTCCAAACGGTATACTTATTATCTTCTCCGTTAAAAAAAAACAAGTTTTATATATAACTTACTTGTTTTTCGCGTCACACGGCTCGTCATTTTCTGGACGCGATGATGATGATGAGCGTTTTGATTTAAATATAGTGACCTTACTTGGAAGTCGGGCCAAAAATAGAATTAAAG
Source organism: Torymus flavipes (assembly GCA_030522905.1). Taxonomy (NCBI): domain Eukaryota; kingdom Metazoa; phylum Arthropoda; class Insecta; order Hymenoptera; family Torymidae; genus Torymus; species Torymus flavipes. The sequence continues at coordinate 7,672 of JAPYZO010000302.1, read as the reverse complement.
AACATCTGTGCTCCTCCCTAACGGGATATAACTTAAAGTCGTAAACAGCGCTAGTGCGAGCTACAAGTGTTTCGGAGTCAATTATTACGTAAATATATTTTTCATCCAGACTAGTGTGATTTATTAGACACCCTGATTAGTTCTTCTCTATCCCCAGATAATCAATCATCTCTGCTCATATCTCCTTCATTTAACCAAAATCTAATTTTATGAATCAACATCGCATGCATTCATCATCTTTAAAAAAGACATTTTTGTATAATACATGCACGAGTTTCGCCGTTTTGCGGCCTAAAAAGAGGTCCAAAAGTGAGTTTCTTTTACCAAAAAAGAAAACAAAAAAGAAAAAAAAACTTGTTTGCCCCGCTGCTTTAAAACTGCGTAAAATCGAAAAAATGAAATTTGATCCCCTATAAATTTGTGCATGCGTGTTTTTCATAGCTTTCTTTATTCAGAGATGAATTCAAATAATTTTAAGAAAATTATTGAATTAAATTTTTTTTTATTCAATCTTAGTATCAATATACAAAACTTATTAAGAATTACATATAATAATATTAAATGAATAATTAATTTATAAAATATTTACAAATTATAAAACGATCGTGCTAGCTCTCCTTTGATTCGTACTGCAAACTCCACACTCGGTGTAAAAAGGCCCACTTTACACCCCAGGTACATAATATACTGTTTCTTCAAAACAGGCTGTAAAGTACATGATACTTTACGGACACTTATGACGAAAAATAATGTTCGCTTAACGGCTGTAAAATGCAACTTTACGACCTAGGACGAAAAACTACTATTTCATCACAAAATATATCCCTCGCGTCAGACAGCTCATCATCCACTTGAAAACCCACGAAATCAGTTTATACAAGCCCGAAAAGCCAGAAGAAATCAATTTTCGGGTAGTCACGAGTAGCCCCTTTAAAAAATCTACGGAAAAAGTACACAGCACGCATCTCTCTCTCTCCCTCTCTCACTCAAAGGAAGAGTCAAAAAGTCCCACGTGGCATCGTTAGCCAGAGGATTGATTTCTTTTCTCTCCCCTTATACCACTCGCTCGCTCTCTCTCTCACACACACGTCCTCGCACGCAGTCGTATATCATTCAGGCCTGTCAGCGACTTACCTGTGCGCGCGCGCGCCTCTCTCGAGAGATTCGCTGCTGCCGCGCGTGAGAGGCTAAGAAGAGCCGCAGGGTGCAGCAGCCGCAGCAGCGATGCTTCGTCTCCTCTCTCCCATCCTTATTATGTAGGAGTGAATTTTCTCTCCCTCGTATAATTACACGTATATATATACGAAATGCTGCGTAACTGCGCCGTCGCTGCTGCTATTTCTTCCCGTCTTTTTCACGCCTCTCTCGTCCCTTTTCCCGCTTCTCGTTATCTTGTTTTCTCTCACTCCCCGACGTCTCTCGTAAACACGCAGCTATATAGTGCAGGTTTTTCACGCGGATTTATGCCAAAGAAAATTTGCTCTTTTCAAACGTTGCAGGATTTCGCTCGTGGGACGCGCTTTTTTCTTTCTGCGCCCGACGCGGCCGCTGCTTTTAGTGTACACGCGCATGTATACGTGCACTATCGCGGTCATTGTTATTGGCATTACTCACGTACGCGCGCGCGAGCATGGAAACGACCGGGCGAGGGCTTTCGCGCGAAAGGTGCATACTGTTTGCTCGGCTGCATGCACCCGTGTTTAATCCGCAAATTCTCCCTTCGGGGATATTTTTAAAGCCGTGTTACTAAATTTAATATCAGTGCAAGTATATATTTCAACATTTTAAGTTTGAGCAAATTTCCATTCAAGTTCGTTAAAACAATAAGCGCAAGCTATAATATAGCGTCGGGTTGACATATATTATTTATAAGAGAGAAAAAGATTCGTACAGCGCAAAACGGTGGCTCGAGGTAAGAGGAACCAGTTTTTTTAAACGTCAACCTTTCAGCCTTTCTCGTCTCTCCCTTCATGGCCTTTAGAATTTTCGACTAATTGTATAAAGTATATATATAATATATATATCCGCGCGCGTGCTACAACTTTGCGCAGCATATCTAGCACCTCGAAAAACAATTACTATGTTCCTCGCTCTTTTGCCGATGACAAGGCCGAATTAACGAAGATTTATTAATTTACAGAGCGCTTTTAAATATATTCTCACGACGATTTATTTGGAGGCGGCGAACCTGTCGACGTTTTTACTTTATAAACTGTCGTATATGCGAAAAAAAGCCACGCTGAATACATTACGAGGCGAGCTGAGAAAGATGTTAGCGAGTCTGCTGAACCCATAATTTCGCCCATTAAAAATATACAAATAAAGCTGTTTCGCGGGGCGAAGGAAAAAGAACACAAAGTGGAACACGTGCCGCGAAGCGAATAAATAAGTTATAACCATTATATGGCAGGGCGAGTCGTTCCACCTTCTTCGCTTTCAAAATAATCTTGCAGTCAATCTAGTTCTCAGGCTCTCTCGGCCAACGCTATATATATAATACTTTTTTTTTCATCACCTCTATTTAAGAGTCTCATTTGAAATTCTATCTAATTTAAGGATGCTGCGCGTGTGAGGGTATATAGAACCTCCATTATCTCGGCAAACTTTCCGCGTATTCAAATGCGAGCTGCGCGCGTTAAATCAGAATTCGAAAGATCCCCTCGTTTGAATCGGCGACGGTGATGTGCTCATGTTATACGAGATTCGCTGAAACCGATTACTTACTGCGACAAAGTAACACTTTTTAGCTAATTATCACTTAATTAAGGAATACAGAATATAAAAGCTGAGCGCAGCATCGTTCGCAAAGGACGTGTTAAGTAACGACGAGCAAGATGGATAAGGAGGAGGAGGAGGAGGAGGAGGTGGAGAAGCAAAAAGGAAATCGTCCAATTAGCACCGAATCGAAATAATCGGCTTCTCCCCACGCGCGATGTCGTTTCGCCCTCAGGGGGGGACTTGACAGAGAGAACCAGCGGGACGGGCCCGCAAAAACGGCTCATAATACTCGTTTTTCAATGCGCGCGCGTGCGTGAGCCGATGCACGGGAGAGAGAAGAGAGAGAGAAGGAGGGAGAGCCTAATAAAGGCAAAAAAGACGAGAAAGAAACGAGAGAAGGCGAGTTCTAGTTCGCGTTGCGCGCCCGCGCGGCACTCCGAAAAAGATTCTCACGTCAGGCTAAGCGTCTGTGTGTATATGTGTTAGCCCACTGGAGGATATAAGTATGCGTACATACGCGCATGATGTACGACTCTACCTCTCTACCTCTCTCTCTCTCTTTCTTTCTTAGTTTTTGTCGAAAAAATCTTCGCTCGTGCAAATACAAGACATTCTTTCATGCACGCACGCGCGAGAGCTCCGGTTTGTTTTACCGAAGAGTTTTCTGGATACGCACGGGTGTGTGTGCAGTTCTCAGGATGTAATTTCGCCTAGTTTTTCTGCGCACACGCTGCGCGCGTAATTTCATTTTTGTAATTGAGTAAACTATGCGGAGAATCTGGTTTTCGAATTACGTACGCGGCGATTGATTGCGCCGGTCTATATACTGCGGATGCGAAATAACGCTCGGAGCGATGCAAAAATGATTTAGTAAAAGTTTATCGAAATTCAATTTCTTTGGGACGGTGGTCGAGTCTCTTGAGTTAATTTAATTAAGTGGCGCAAAAAGGGATATAAAATTAAATTACTTCGACGGAATCGAAATTAAATCTTGCTCTTGACGTCAAGTGAATTTATAATTATTATATACCTTATGTAAGTGAATTATGCTACAAAAATAACTTTTAATTTTTATTTCAAATCAAGTTATTGTGAATTCTACAAAAGTAATTAAAAATATTTCTGATCTTTAATTTTTCAAAGTTTATTTCATTTGAAAATTTTGAAAATATTTTAGACATCCATAAATGTCGTATTTATTACGACGCTAGCGCAATTCCGCACGACAAACACTCGCGGAAACCACGAAGCGGAACTGTCTAGGTACTTACTCCCCCGTAGGCGCGAAGAAAACTCGGAGTTGCATCAAAGTAATGCAATACGCATTTAGACTCTCGCGCGCGAGATTTTACATATGTAGACGCGTGCTATAATATACATTGACGCGCCTATATCTCGCCTCGTGCTTTCTGTCTCCTCTTCTTCCCTCTCGCGTTCACGGATTTAATTGGCAATTACTTAGGTGCACGTCCGTCGTAAAAGTCGGCTCTCGGCATGCCGGCGCAACTTCAGAGCAGGTGTCTTCTTATTCTTTATTTTCTCTTTCCCTCCGTGCGCGCACTTGCGGGCTTTTTCTGCACCTTGGCTAGCCACCGTCGCGAAAGTCGACGGCGACGTTTCTCTATTGTTTACCGGGAATTTCAGCCGATATACTCGTTTTGTATAGGTATAGATCTATACATGGTCCTCGATCTAGGCTAAACCGGATTCATCGATTTTTACGTGAAAAGATTTTTTTTTTAATTTCTCGCGCGTATTTGAGTTGTGAGAAGAATGCGAAAACTTAACAATTATTCTTTAAAGTGTTTTCCTCTAAGTTTATGACTATTTTATACCTCAATTAACAGGTTGTAAATAAAAATATGTATGTTTTCATAATGACACTCAATGGGAGCTTTAACGCGACGACCGCTCGTAGAATTACGCATTCGCTGCTTAAATCGCTATAATAAAAACCCGTAAACTATACTCGCAATCTTGCGCAATGCAGACTCATTATCATGTAAATATAATGTTTATTTATCTACACATATCGCGCGTAAATCTCTATCCGAAACAAAGGATCATCCTCTGACACAACAGATCCTTACCATTAGACACGCTCCGTCACCTCCTCCAAAAACCTGCTCTCTGGTAGTCTCACCCTCCCTCTATATTACAACCATCCTTCTTCTCACAGATCCTCCTCCTCCTGCTTCTCGGACGACTTTAATTGCCTGCCTCGCGCGATAATCATATATATCTATATATATAGACGTGACGTGGATCAGCTCGCGCGATATCTTAATTTTTGAGCGAGAAAGCGGTGCCGAGATTCGAGCCGCGCGTCCTCCTCCTCCGCCTCTCTTCGTGCAGTATATATGGTGCGCCTGCAGCCTCAAGGGCCAGCAGCGGTAGAGAAAGGGAGGGAGAGGAGAGGGAAAAGAAGGAAGATCGCCAACAGGTTTAAGAGAGCTCTCTCGGCAGTCGGCAGTCGATGAATAGCCGATAATAGTGTCCATTGTGCCGCTCGCGCGCGTGTGCCGAGGATGGCTCTCGTTTCTCAGCCTATATGCCCCGCGTAACAAATGGTCCATTGTTGAAAACCCCCGCGTCGACCTCTTGCCCGTCTCTCCTCGGCCTTGCGCCTCTCTCTCTCTCTCTCTCTCGGTCCTTTTCGTTTTTCAGATTCTCGCATCAGGGTTCTTTCTCCAAGTTTCTCCAGATTATCTCTTTTCACTCCTTATTTTCATGCCCAATGATGCGCTGGATTTTCCTTCTTATGGGGCTGTTATTATACTTATATGCGTGAAATGTTTTGAACGATCGTCCCTGTACATATAGCTGTATATATATTATGTTTTAAATGTAGGTAGTCATGTAATGACGATGCAACTTTTGGATTACTTACTGGGCGCAGCCGAGATATTATACAATTTGAACAATCGTTACTTATATTGAAAGGTCAATTTTATCCAGGTTTAATTTATTCATAATCAAGACAGAGTTACTAAATTATTCTAATTATGCAAATCTTTTTTCGACAATAACAAAAGCTAAAAGTGATGAGCGCGACGAAACCCGAATATTTACCGAGCGTCGCGAAAAATAAAGGTATTATATAGCAGCGACCGCTCGAGAAATGGCGAGCAAGCGCGCGAGAAAGAGAGAGCGAAACGGAGAAAGAGCGAATTATACCCTCGAAAGCCAAAAGAAAGAGACGGGAGAGAGAGAGAGAGAGAAGTGGCCCGCGCGATGCCGGTTATTCTCGATCGAACGCTTTTTGCGTCAGGTCGTCGTCGTCGCAAAGCTAATTAGACTCGGCTATAAACGAGCGAGAAAGAGCCTACAGCGACCGCTCCTTCTCATTTCTCTCTCATTCTCTTCGCCTTCGCATATTCATCTCTCTCTGTCTCTCGCTGTTCTCGTCGCGCAACCGCTGCACTTTGCGGCTTTCTTTCTCTCACTCACGCGGAGTATATGAACGCGGAGAGCCGTATTATTACGCAAAATGATCCTCGCGCGTTAACGCACGCGCGCGTACTTACACATATATATATATACGCTCCCTCCTCTTTTTCTTTACATCTTCGCCTCGTTATCTTGTACGGCTGCTGCACCTTTGTTTTTTCCTTGCTTTTTCGAGGCGGGGCAGCGCGTAAAGGATATACTGGTTTACATTATGATGCAAAAACGACGCGATCCTAAAAGCGCTTGTAAGAACATATACCTACTTGACTTGTCAAAAGATAAAGAATAGCAATCTTATTAATCGGAAAGAACCGTTATAAAGTATACGTATATTCTCTAAGAAAGTACTTATAATCGCTCAACAATGCACGAGATTATGTAGAGAATAACCGCTCTCTCGTCTCTCGCACTTACCTTATGTACCATCCTCCTCCTCATTCGCGAACCCCCAAAGCACCTCTCCTGAGTCTCGCAGCCCTTCGCAGTCATCCTTATCAGCCCTCCCTCATCTCTCCCTCTTTCGCGTGCGCGCGCGTGCATTATACTTGGAACACTGCACTTATGACCTGTGTATGCCCCCCATGTGCGGCAGCCGATCCGCGGGCGGAGGGAGATCAACAAGTGGAGGAGAAAGACGATCGTGTGGAAGGAAGGAGGTCGCACTCCGATGGCTGCAGAGAGTGTGTAGAGCAAAAATCCCGTCCCGCGCATAATTACATTATATCGGTCGCGCGCACGAACGTGCGATCAGCTTTTCAAGTCTCTTGTACTTTTCGGTTTTTTGCCTTTGTGTCTTTTCTTCGCGGCAGCTCGAACCTAGCTCCCAATTTTTGCGAAATTCTCCGATCGTATTTTGTCTCTTTTTCACGAATTTCTTTGTTGTTTTTCTCTCTCGTCCTTACTACTCTCTTGTCTTATCGACGAGGCTTTTGGATATATACGAAAGTTTAAGATAGAGAGGACGTCTGGAGTAGGGACCGCAGGGATCTGCCTTTTTACTCTGTACTCTGGCTGCGCTCTTTTCTTCCTCTCGTTTGCGTATATCGATTATTTTTATCTTGATTTATTCAGCCACTGAACATTGTTCAGTCAACCGGGTACAAATTAAAACAGATTTTACTGTTTTGCATGTCTAAATATATTATAAGCAAAGATGAAACAATGTTGCGGCTATTTCCGGCTGAAAAGTTTGGTAGCTACTGCGGTTATTATTCAAAATTTTAAGAATAAAAGCATGGTAATAATCAAATCAAAAACTTTAAAAAATAATGAAGTAAAACTTTATAAAAAATGAAATTGTAAATAGATAGAATAATATTAGAATATAAATCTTCTAATTCTGAAACAAATAAAATTCTCAATATTTTCCTCCTCCTCCTTTTATTGACGTGAGTGAGATTGTAGATGTTACACGACAATGTGATTTAAAAAATTTATTTTTGTCTCATTTTATCATTGGAATGCGCGAACAATTTATTTGATTTTTCGATGCGCTTAGCTCAAC
>JAPYZO010000298.1:0-55740 GCA_030522905.1 Torymus flavipes | reverse complement strand
AAACACTAGGTAATATAAAAAGTTACAAAATATTCAAATTTTCGAATTTTATTATACAATTTGATCATCAATATGAAAACGAATGAAAAAAGAACTCACAACTCACCTCGATGCGCTTGATGGAGACGCTGGCCTCGGCGGCGATGCGCACGGCTTGCGTGAAGAAGATGGCAAAGGTGATCCGCAAATGGGACAAGTGTTGAGAGACGGGCACAATTTTCTTCGCTGCGATCGACGTAACGCCGCTGCGCAGCGCGTACATGAGGACCGTGGCGTAGAGCGCGAGCCGATGGGCGAACAACGCGAATGCGCCATCCGCCGCCTCGAGGTAAGCGTTCTTCATGTGCATAGAGAATTCACGGCTGTAAGAGGGAACAGAGGTATTTACTAACTGCAGTAGAATTGATTCTTATAGGAACTTTTTCTGAGGGGTTTAAAAGTTAAATTTGGCAAACATTTAGAAAAAAATTAATTACTGGTATTGCTTGAAATTTACTCTCTAAATTCAAATAAGTGGAATTCACTCTCAATAAGTGAATAAGTCACTTATAATAAGTCCAAACTCGTTTACTTATTCAAGAGAATAAGTTTTTTTTACAATAAGCATTTACATTCCTTTGTGAAAATTACTAAAACTGTAATCATGTTCTTGTTGTTTCGATTACTACTATTAGTAAGATTTAGAGAATTATGGCGAGTGGGCCTTTTGACCTCGTGTATTTGCAATACTCGTCTTCGGTTCGCAAAACTCACTCATCTTCGGCTCGTACTAGCTCACCTACGACTCGTCCTGCAAGCTCCACACTCGGTCTTAAAAGGCCCACTTTTCGCCCTAGGTACACAATATACTATTTTGTAACACATGCACGATTTTCATCGTCTTTTAGACCTAAAAAGAGGCCCTAAAGTAACTTTTTTTTAACCGATTGTATATTAAAAAATGCTAATTATTTGCCCGCTCCGCCAAAATTTCGTAGAAACGAAAAAAATTTTATACGCCCGCTGAGAAAATAAGGATCCTTATTTGCCCGGTATACTCGAAGATTCCGTAAAATCGAAAAAAAATCAACTTAAAACACTTTACCGCCGCGCGCCTGGTACGCTCGATCTCGCTTCGTGCGTGCGCACGGAGGATAAATAATAAAATGGCAATTTTTAGAATAGCGATCGTTTATTACTATAAAACTAAGTGCATTTAATGCAATGATTTATTAGAACTCTATGAAAAATAAACAAACAGTGAAATTCGAGATTTTAACAATAAATTGTTTATAACTTTTGTTTGACGCATTTTTCCGCAAAACACCTTCGAAATTCGGATATTCAGGAGGTCAAAATACGTAAGAAATACTTTGGTGTTAGAGGAGACCTCGAAATGGCCACGGCAAATATTGTGGACTATAATACCAGAAGAGCCAAGCCAATGAAACGTGAGTGAAAATTTTCTCACGGTTGGCTCTTAACTAGAATCACTTACGCCCTCTGTAGTCATTTTCGCGTTTACGCTAAAGAAATTAATTGCCCTGTTCCTTTTTGCATATAACGGGCCTATATAAGGGCTATAAGTTTTGTCCGAGGACCTGGCTTGGTGCTAGAATACCTCGAATCTGGAAGAAAAAAAAAGGGCTATAAGTATATATTGTCGGATTTGTAGGCAGCGTATCATAACCATACATTGTTATTATACGTTCTACCAAAAATAGAAAGAGCAACAATAGACTTAACGTACACCGTGGGACCGTGCACGCCGTTTTGAAAAATACTTTTGTCTAGTTGTTTTTAAGAATATTATACATTAGAATTGTTGACTAATAAACATGGATAAATCTATTTATAAGTGTTATGGTTCTACAAATATCCATACAGCTAGATTACATTGTGAATGGAAATTATACAATTTTGAAGTTAATGGTAAAGGTGTTGGAGAGTGCTTAACATCACCAGAATTTTCACATCCAGACAACAATATTGTATGGTGCCTTATGCTTTATCCATCAGGATATAGGGATGGCTACAAAGATTATTTGTCAGTAGGATTAAAATTGGTCAAGAGTACTTTAGAACTTGAAACACATTTTGAATTTTATATTCTCAATAAAAATAAAGAAAAATGTTTTAATTATAAGAACACAAGAAAATTTAAAAAAGGGGGAAGTATATATGTGAAGACGTTTCTAAAAAAAAGTTATGTAGTAACTGCTACTCACCTACCAAATGACTGTCTCACAATAATTTGTGAAATTACTGCAGGTTTGAACAATGTTACTTCACAAATTGATGACACTGATTTTATAAGTAATCAAAACATCCAGTTTCATCTATTGCATGATTACAAAACTCTTTTCAAGAATCAAGAGCTTTGTGATATAACAATTATAGTATCAGGAAAAAAATTCTATGCTCATAAAGCAATTCTGGCAGCCCATAGTCCAGTGTTTTTAGCTATGTTTAAAAATACAGCTATGAAAGAAACTATTCAAAATGAAATTAAAATAAATGACATTGATTTTAATACAGTTCAGGAGTTGCTGAGATTTATCTACAGTGGAGAAATTCAAAATATAGATGCTGTAATTAATGGTCTATTAATGGCAGCTGATAAATATGATATGAAAAGTTTATTAATTAAATGTGAACAATATCTTGAAAGTAAATTAAGTGTAGATAATGTTACAAGTATTGTTTCTCTTGCTGATAATTGTAATGCTCCCAATCTAAAAAAAACTGCCATAAATTTCCTTATGGTTCACAGAAAAATATTGAAGTTAGATGTTTGTAAATTTTTGAAAACTTTGAAACGTCATACACTTGAAGAAATCGCAAAATCATCTATAATACACTAAACAAAAATATATCTTTTGTTACATAATTAATTAAGTAAAAGTATTTAGTTGAAGAGAAAAAATAACATATTTAAAAAGGATTGTTTCTCAGTATAAAAACTTAGATGTCTTTAACATCTTTGGTTCAAAAATATTTTACTGTCAGTGAAATTATAAGTACCAATTTCATTAGAGTTGATAAAGCAGAAATGTAAAAAAAAATGTAAATGACAAAGTGGAAAATTTAAAATAAACTACAAGTAAAATGTTCTCATATATATTACGCAGAATGGATAGGCAACATTTGTCAAAAGATGTTAGATGGCATGGCTGTAAAATTGCACAAAATTACACATCAAAGCCTCTATTGTTTGCTTGAAGAATATTAAATTTTGATTACTTGACTTAGAGTTTACAAGTCACATTTTCAATTTTTCAAGTGACATTATTTGTCAAATTAAATTTGACCTTTTTTTGTAATATTAATTTAGTTTACTAGTATCAAATCAAGTTTATTCATTTACACAATATGCATGTTATTTAATGCTGATTATATATTATAATTGGACTAATATTATGTAATTTATAAATGTGTAATAAATACATGTAAAAAGTTTAACTACCAAATAAAAAGATTTTGTGAAGAAATAATGTATTACATTACAATATATAATTAGAAATTTGTGGAATTGAAATTAACATTAAATAAAAATTTGATAGAAATGTTAGATGTTTAAAGATGTTTAGAAGATAGGTGGGTATATTAATTATTTAGTATTCAACAATTTTGTAGACAGAGAACAAGAAATGAATTCAATAAAAGGCCTTGTCACTCTGACAAAATTCATTTTTATTGCTTATAATTATTATTGAGTTTTGCTGTTAAAAATTTTGCATAAATAAAGAGCAAAAGAAGAAGAGAAATTGTATATAATCTTAAAAAAAATGTGATTGTTATTTTAAAATCTTTTATTTATTTTCAGAGAAAAATTAAAATTTTGTAATTTATTATGAAGAAATCATAATAGTGTATATATAAAAATATCTCAATTCATAATAAAAAAAAATTTTAAACATTAAAGTACATACATAAATAACTACTGCAAATACAGAGATTTTTAACGTAACGGTAAGGGACCGTCCACATAACACCTAGCTGCGACTTGCTAATTCTTGTAAACTTCGTCACTGGTTGGTTGGTTTGTACGTAGCAAGTCGCATCTCGACATTACTTATGTGGACAGTCTCTCAGGCTGTGTCTCCAATACGATGTGAACGCGCGCGCTTTACTAATTTCTAGTTCCATTTCCAAATCAAGGAGCGCGGGAGCGCTCCGAATTACTTGATTACTAAAGCGGCAAAGCGCGCATATTTATGTTATTGTTTACAATTTTACATCCTATTGGAAACACAGCCTATTATTTGAAATTCAACGTTCAACTGTAAAGGACGAAGAGAAAGATCCATTGGCATTTCCTTGAGTATTAATTTACTTAATATTTAGTAAAATATTAATAAGAAAATATAGATTTGGCCACTTTAACTAGAAAAATGCTAATCGTGTGAACAGGTGTAACCAAAACAACAGTTTTACGTCGAATTCAAAATCTTTAACTGTTGTCATTAGTCCATACAGACCGAAATATGGATGATCTTACTGAAAAACAATGTGGATTTACGAATATACATACATCTAAATTATCTTATGAATGGAAAATTTATAATTTCAAAGTTTGTTGTAAAGAAGTCGGAGAATATATATTATCACCTGAATTTTCAGACTCGGACAAAAAAACTATATGGTATATTGAGCTTTTTCCAACAGGGGAAACCAATGATACTAAAGATTATTTGTCAATATACTTATATTTGAAATTGGCAAAAGAGACTACAAAAGTTGAAGCAGATTTCAAGGTTTATATACTTAATAAGGATAGAAAAAAATGTTTTATTTTTCCAAGCAAATACATTTTTAAACATGGTGGTGGTTTAGGTTGCGTTAAATTCATAAAAAAAGATACCCTAAATAATAGTACTTATCTACAAAATGATTGCCTAACTATAGGTTGCGACCTTACTCTAGGTTTGAACAAAGTAACTTCTCAAACTGACATTATATGGGAAAACCTTGCCAATAATCAGAACCCTCAACTTCGATTGTTAAGTAATTACAAATCTCTCTTTAATAACAAACAAAACCATGATGTAACAATTATAGTATCAGGAAGAAAACTCTATGCTCATAAGACAATTTTGATAGCTCATAGTCCAGTATTTTTAGCTATGTTAAACAAAAATAGCTTTAAAGAAAATGTTGAAAAAGAAATTGAAATCAATGACATATTACGATTTATTTACAGTGGAGAAATTGAAAATATGAATGATGTAGTTCACGAATTATTAGTTGCAGCTGATAAATATACTATCAAAGAATTATTAACCCAGTGTGAACAATATCTTTATAGCAATTTGAATGTTGATAATGTTATAAATATCATTTCTCTTGCTGATAAGCATAACGCTATTAATTTAAAAGAAGGCGCAATAAATTTCTTTATAGCTCATAGAAAAGTAATAAATGTAGATAACTACAAGTTTTTAGAAACATTGAATCCACGTACAGTACAAGAGATTGTGAAATCATTTGTAGCACTGTAAATTTTAGTTAAAGATTTCGATAACTATAGGCTGATAATTATTTAGTGTACAGGTATGTAATAAATCTATCACTATAATATATATGTGAAACAATATTTTTAAAGATAGTTTTTTATCATAGTTTATACAGTAATAATTTAATTAATGATTTAATAGAATTAAAATAAGAAAATTATTGTGTATTTGCTAATCATTAACGATATATTTAATTTTTTTTTATATTTTTGTAGGAAGAATATTTTATTGATTGCAGTCAAAGAACCATTATATAGATCTCTCAGATACGCTACAAGTCAAGGAAACAGTTAAAACAAAATGAAGGTCGAAAAAAAAAAGAAAAACAACCGTGTTAAGGATAATTAATCTCATTCAATCACACAAACACAGCTGGGCATGACTATGATTACGAGCTTATTTTATGTCAATTACAACTAATTCATAAATGATTAAATGATTACGATTTTTCAAGCAAGTTTATGAAAGAGGAATTAATAAAACTATTTTGTGTTGGTAAAATAAAAAAAAATATTTTGTATAATTTATATTAACTATAATATAAATTTTTCATCTATCTTTAATATATTATATGTTCAGTTAAACATACAATTAAATAACTACATTATTTATACCTGTGTTAACTGAGTTTGTTTAACAATTAAAAAAAAATAATAATAAATTTCATGTGAAAATTGAAATATTAATTTTCAAATACAAATAAAAACAAATAATTTGTCTCTTGAAATTATTAAAAGTAAATTAATAAAGTAAATACATGAATATTTAATATTCAAATTTGATTAATATAGCATAATCAAAAAATATTTGAAATTATCAACATTAAAAATGGTTAACCATTATAAATTGTTTCGTGATTCAGGCATGAAATAGGGCCTTTTTCATGTGTGAAATTAGGAGCGATAATTTCGCAATTCGAGCATATTTTATGAAAGTGGTACTTAAGAAATATCCATTTCTACTCTAAAACACATGAGAAATGAATATTTCTACCTCCTTGTCCAATCCTCTTTCCGACTCACACGCGGTAAAAAGGCCTTGTCATCATATTACAAAAAATACGGTGTCACCCTCGCAAGAAATAGATTATTTTCCCCTTGTTGCACAATGTACTATTTTTACTGTTATTTGAAAATTGACTAACATACTTTTATGAAAATTGAAATTAAATAGAGTCTCATTCTTTTAATTTAAAATAAATAAATTAGTTTAAATTTAATTTATTGTTTGAATACTTTGAACTGATCTTGATTGATTAATATAAATGTGCAACAAACCTTTTAGTATGATATACAAGCTTTTCGAAACATTTCTCCCACACGTACATTTTAATCGTACGTATTCCCGTGATCACTTCAGTTATCAATGAAATTCTTTCGTCTCTTCGGCTGGATAGTTTCGTACCCAACTTTGCTCTTAATTTGTAGAAAATTGCTAAAATTTTATGGTTAATTTAACGCCATATAATCAAATGCATTATCATTTAGTTAATTAGGTAATAACGCGTTAACTATCGTTAATTGGGATTTATGCGAAAAATTTGAGCGCAAACTTTTTGTAATTTTGAATACCTAGGTATATACAACCTATTAAACTTGAAAAATATTAAAAAATATGAAATTTAAAAAAATGGTCACGTTATACAGAGTGAATAAGTATTAAAATGATTGATTGAAACTACTCAGAAGTTGCGTAAGTCGAATCTAATCAAACGTTAATTTTCATACGACTTTTTACCGTAAATGTATATATATATATATATATATATATATATATATATATGTACAATAAAGTGTTCTATTCATTTTAATGGTCTACGTAAATACCGATCCAATTACAACAAATTTCTTTACATCATCCGCGTTGCTCAAATTCGAATACTGTATAAGTGATTTATGGTACTTCCTTAACACTTTCACTGTTAGGTACATAAAAAAAATATCTCATATCTTTAATCTTTTCCAATTGAGAACAGTTTTTTTTCTATATTTTTTACCTCAGAAGCGCACGCACAGAACAGTGAACGTGTTAAATCGAAATCCCTGTATAAATTCACATACCTTGCACGGGCAGGATCTGTACAGTCATAAGGACGACGCCGACGAGGGCGGCGAGGCCGACGTAGCGCCAGAGAAGGTAGGTCGAGCAGACGAGGTGGATCGGTCCTAGCCAAATGAACGACAAGAACCATATCATGCGCTCGAACTTGACCACATCATTCGTCAGCATATTGACGATCGAGCCGCCGTCGCTTAGTCGGTTTGCCTCCAAGCACGAGATCCGCAGGATCTGTCGAGTTAATAGATGCAAGCGGTTTTTTACGTTGGACATAAGGTTCTAAATATATGTGACTCGTGAAATTTAGAGAAATTAATGGTAACGGTTGTTCGGATGTGCATTATTTATTTTTACAGTACAATATAGTAAATTTTATTCAGAAAAAAGTTGAAGAACAGTGGATAACGAAGATAATTGATGAAACTTTGAATTTAAAAAAAAAAAATTTGAATAGAATAATGGTAAAGTATGATCGGTAACTATTATCGATACTTTACTATACTTCTTTTTCGTTTTGAAATTTTCATTATACTCTCCAAATTATTCGAATTAAAATCGTTACAAAAAATTTAAAAATTGAAGTGGAAACTGCAACTATACTACAAATACACTATTGCACACATTGTGTTAAATTATTAAAAAAATTGTAAAATTTACAGATTTTTTATACTTTTTTTTTATTATATAGATCGAAAAAGTCCTATATCGGTCATGCACTTATGAAAAAACCATCATACAATAATTATTCCTCGTAGCTTTGGATTGTGCGCTTGAGTACGTAGATCCGATTCATAGCAACTATACATTTTCACTTCCCTTTTCCCAACGCCCGATCAACTTCGCATACATTACTATATTTTGCATAATTATTAACATCCCACGAACAAACGATCAACGATATATTATGCCACCCACCTTGCGATAGATGAGGGTGGAGCTAGCAAGTCTCGCGCGCATACCGATGCGCGCCAGTTGTAAGTGGCCGTGGCGCAGGCAGCCCAGCTGCAGGAACAGCGAGCCGACGAGAGCCGCGGCGACGACGTACGCTTCAGCAGTGCTGACCCTCGTGGCCGGCTCGAAGTGTGATACCAGCTGTTCTATGAGCCACGGCTGTATTATCCTGCGTCGAGAGAAATTATAGACGAAGAATTCGTTGTTTGCGCGGGTATTCACTGAGAAAAATGTGATGAGTGGAGGGTGGTACTACTGTACGGTTTATACAGTCGTGGCGATTAATCATGATGTTTAGACAAGTGTAAGGTTCTTTGAGCTATAATTATATGGTAAATGTAGTTATAATATAGTATTTGTTATGATTAACTATATTTTTCGTTTGATGTAATAGATTTTTTTTCTATTTTTAGTTGTTAATTTCGACAGAAATCGAAGATTTTGTTCTATTTTTGGTAAAACTTTTATTGAAAATTACGAAATTTTACAGATTGTTAAATCTCATGCAAAAACAGTATAATTTTCCTTACTCTGATTTGTACTGTATTATGTCATGTAAGTATGCGTACGTATTATATGGTCATTTAAGTAATTGCATCATCCCTATAAAAATGAACTAAGAATATTATAAATTAAAACAGAATTGTACATAGGAGTAATGTAATATTTGACGCTTTATAGCATAAAAGAAATAATACAACTCCTTCGTGTTATATTTGATCATTGTCAGGCATTAATAAATATAATGACATAATTAGTAAATATTATCCACTATATAGTTATTTACTGTATGCGGGATCAGACACAATATTTTAACGGTCAAGGCGTACAACAAAACTGGCTCTTATAAAATTTTGTCCCAATCAAAAAGCTTAACGAAAATCCTATAAAGTTTTTCAACAAAATGTAAACAATATACATGTCCCTAAACGGTGTTTTATTCAATTAAATTGATAAATATAAACAAGTAAACAAGAAGATTCACTAGAACCAAGCTCAAATCTCTTATTACCATATTTTAAAAAACTTATACTTCGGTCGCATATATAATACCTTATCCCGATGACGACGATCAAGAAGGACGCGTATCCGATGTACGCGAGCCCGTACATACCCAGGATGACCTTTCGCAGGCTTGGCCTCCTGCTTTCCTGGCGGGCCTCGTCCAGCTCTCTTTCCCAGCGTCTGTCGATACCGATCGAACGTGATTATCGCTAATGTCGTCTAGTAAATTGATTTTTGCAAACATTCGTTAAAACTAATACCGATTTAAGCTTCTTGTAACCCTGACACTATGTAGTTTTGAATAATTATAATCAATTTTTAGTTCTCGCGTTATTATTAATAAATATTAATTATTTGAATTTATTGACACTCTCTAGAGAGAATTATTTTTTAATACACATATAATTGCTCATAATTATTGTTAGTGACTTTTATTAATTATTATCATAAAATTGTCGTTATATTCGAAGTAAAGTTATAAATTTACAACAATATTAATATTTAATTATAAATAATAATCATTTATATCTCTTATAAAATATTTTTTTTTTTCAATAAAAATGCAAATAACTGTGTTATTAGCATTTTTTGTCATGACTTTCATTTGATGAATTAAAAAGGGCAAATAAATGCAAATAACTACAAATAAAAATTATATTTAGTTATTAACAATTGTGTGCATAATTTATGTCCGCCTGGGAATGACGCAAATTCAAAAACAAAAGTGATATTCTATCGTTTTTCTTCAATTTGTGATTTTTTCAATCTTATTAAATTCATCTTATGTTTCTCTATTTAAAATCGGTCAAATATTTCATATAATTAATTATTGCAATGTTGGCAGAGACTTTACGGCCAGACAATCTTCAGTATAAATCAGCGATGAATTTCAAATAAGCAAGTATCATCTTGACAATATAAACTCATATCACTATTTAAAAAAAGGAAAAAACTTGCGAATCACTGTACTTACAGACCTCGCGTATAATGTACACACTTTTCCATAGCGTCGCTGACGACCGCGCTGCGATCCTCCGGTAGCGGCTCGTACAGCTCGTCCGCCTTCATCTCGCGGTTTCGGTACTTGAATATGTCGATGATCCATCTGCGCGATATAGGATTGGAGAAATGATAACATTGCGGTGTATAAAAAAAACTGCGATACCAGGATGGAATAAAGTTTGTGGAATTCGCGGAAAATATATAACTCTTTTTCAGATTTTTCGCGCACCTTTTCTTGACACGCGATGATAAAAGTTTCATAGGCGTGTGTAAAAAATATTATTTGCACATATTTGATAGAGCAGAAATTTGCTACACGATTGTATTAACATAGATTAGAGAAAAGTAAGGAAATTAAGATAAAGAAGGTATATTCGATTTATGGATTTATTTATGTATTTTAATCAATAGCATTCTCCGCCGATTCGTCACATAAGAATATTTTATTAAATTGTTAAAATTACTTTTATACTAATAATTAAACGATAATTGAACTGGAAAAAATTACAGATATTTTTAATCTAAATATACGTATTCCTACAAACAATTATCATATCTAAAATTGCTTTATCATAGGATCCAATAAAGCATTTGTCGAATAATATCTATTACGTAAAAAAATATGTAAAAATATCTATTACCAATAAAAAAAATCATTTCTCGATACTATTCACTTTTTCCACACGCATCTTTATATAAATTCTACGCACTCGTACGTCGCTATCTATATACACTCGTCAAAAATTAAGTATACTAACCGCCGACAATAATTCGCCTTATCATTCCACTCCACTCACCCGAAAAACACGAAATAGACGACACTTGCACTTTGCACCGGATTCGGCTTTCCTCGCTTCTCATCTTTTACTTCCATCGCTGATGCACTCGGTAATTTTACGCACGCGAAATGGTCTACTAATCGCGGACGACTGACTGAGCGCGCGCGCCTAGCCCACCGGTAGCTTTTATCGGGCTAAGTACACGCGCAAAATGATAATGTGACAAGTGTGCGAATGATACGAGACGAAAATTCGTGTCTGTATTGGCAGAGTCGTCGAAACTGTCCAGACGATTATATCGCGGTTGTGAGAGTGAGCTTCGGAATGTATATCCATAGCGGAGATTCCCGGTGATTTGCGGTTTGTATTATACATTTCTTATTTCTTGAATGTTCTAATTGTTTTTCTATTGTGTTCTGTTGTTTTTTGTACTAAGATCTATTTGGTGTTTGTAAACGCTCGTAATTAGTCATTATAAGGCTTGAATTTATAATTTTTTTTTGTCGATCGCATGGAATAAAAACACGAGCGAGCGGAAACTTGAACCTCTTATCTCAGAAGAAAACGAACATTTCATTTGGCCATAAAACAACATAAAATAAATCAAGTTATGAACTTGTAAATCTTCATAAAGACGAAGAAAATAAATTGTTTGATCAAAATTGATTAAAACGTATACTGGATATCTTCTGTACGCATACACAAATACAGACAGTACGGAAAATATTACACAAAATAGACGGCTTTTTATACCAATGGACTTTAAAAAAGTTTTTTAATATTTTTTGTCATACGTGTCCGTAGAGTAAAGTACGTACTTTACGGATACTTATGACGAATGTTGGCTCCACGGCCGATGCATTTTACAGACCGAGTGGGAATTGTGCTTCCAAGGACCGACCGAAAGCTACTATTTTGAATAAGCAATTCTTAAAATACGAGACGTGCACTCTTGAATTTTATGTATAAATTTTTTAAAGAAGATCGAAGGAGTTCCGTAACTATTATAGTTAATATTGTACATAAAATTAATCATTGATACTTTAAATAGAGGAACATTTTGTACAATAATAATTAAAATTTGAATAAAGTTAAATATATGGTACAATAATATTAAATTATCATAATATTCAGTATATTCTGTTAAGACTTTTACCAAAAGATCCTACGTTAACGTAACATAAATTACAGTACCTAAATCGGGTGAGCGTGAGAGAGCGAGAAATTTTCACTATAGTAATTAATTGAGATAAAATGTAAATGTGTATTATATTTCGATTTATAAACAGATTTAAATTCATAATAAAAAAATGTAAATGAATGCATGTATTTAAAAAATAAATAAAAACGGACACACCTATAGAGATATAGTTGGGAATAAGGTAAACAGTAAAAAGTACATTTATATCACAGAAACGTATGTATTAAAAGTATTTTCATATACACAAAAATAGGTCTGCCACATATATGAAAGGCTCTTAACTTTCGTTTCAAAGTGCTTGCAAGGCACACAGACAATATATGTTTATATATTTCTTTTCATAACATTTGTGCACCGTAAAATCCATATACAAATATAGGAATTTGTAAATAAA
This sequence comes from Torymus flavipes, assembly GCA_030522905.1. Lineage (NCBI taxonomy): Eukaryota > Metazoa > Arthropoda > Insecta > Hymenoptera > Torymidae > Torymus > Torymus flavipes. Next base: position 42,855 of record JAPYZO010000298.1, on the reverse strand, counting down.
AATTTGTAAAAAATATTCCACGAAAGCTATATAGACAATTCAATACTATTTTTCTTCCTACAACGCTTTTCAGACACTTTAATTGGACCTTTCGTAGCTCACGATTCATGTAGGCACACATCTTCCTTTCAAGCTCACATAAAGCCCATATATAAGTACTTACAATTTCCATAGAATCACACAGTATATTTAAGTAGATTGAGAATCAATGTGCAACTTAAAGTGAGTATTCAAATATAAATTATATAAAATTTGTCTTACAAAACTAACTTTTTCCTCACACCGGGCCGAAGTGCCTCATTCCCGCCCGGCTCCGAAACGGAAATATGGCATTTTCGGCCTCGATGTGAGGAAAAATTGTATACGCTCCATGGGAGTCAAATCGGTCAGCCTACATCTCGTGTTCGGCTTTGGCTAGGGTGGCAATTTACACGAGCTGTGGACTATCCAAAATTTTTCCTCCCTAAGTGCGTAATATACTATTTTTATACTATTATTACACTACAGCACTTTTGTTTGTCTGGTCGTCAGGAACTGCAACTGGCGAGTTGTTTGTCAAGTCTTGTTTGAAGGCCTGAAACAATAAATAAAATCATTGTTTGTAGTAATTGTCAGCATTATTACATTAAAAAGGTAGGCGTGACAGCGGGCTTAGGTAGGCAGTGCTATAAAATATTATACGATACTTGTGACCTAACTTCACGCCTTGCAAAAAAGTGCTACTTAGGTCACATGTATCGTAATGTACTATAAAAACACACTAAAAAGTTTTATTTCAAATCGACTTGTGTAACAGTAAATGTGTTACACTAATTATATATTAAAGAAATAAAAAAAAGCAAGAAAAAAGCCCACCTTCTCGGCAACCAATCTCAGATGCTGCGCCATGGCGTTGCCAGTCTGCTGCACCATCTGTGAAAAGTAGCCATCGTTGAGCTGTAGCAGCTCGTGTGGTTTATCGAACTCGACAGCCTCGCCATGATTCATGACGAGCACTCTATCGCTATCCATAATCGTATTCAGCCGGTGGGCTATCGTCAACACTGTGCACTCTCTGAATTTAGCCCTAATTGTTTTCTGTATCAGCGCATCCGTGGCTGGGTCCACATTCGCTGTCGCCTCATCAAGCACCAGGACCTTGTTCCTTTTAACGATAGCGCGAGCGAGACAGAGCAGCTGGCGTTGGCCGGCGCTAAGGTTGCCACCGCCGCGGCTCACCAGCTGCTCGAGCGACAGGAAGCTCTTGTTGAGCTCGACATCCTGCAGCGCCGCCCAGAGCTGCGCGTCGTCGAACTCGTGGAAGGGGTCTAGATTGTCGCGCAACGAAGCCGAAAATAGCATCGGTTCCTGCGGAATTATCGAGACCTTCGAGCGGAGGTCCAGCAGGCCGATGTTTTTCGTATCGACGTTATCGATCAGGATCGAGCCGTCAATCTTGGCCATACGGAAGAGCGCAGATATCAGGGATGATTTACCGGCGCCTGTGCGGCCCACGATACCGACCTAAAATTGGACAAACAAAATTTCAAATAATTTTCTTTAATAATTTTTAAAGAAGTTCCCTGTGAAATCTATACATGTCGTCTCAAAAATAATTACAAAATAAATAAGAAAATAATTAGAAAAATCGTCAAAAGTATTTCAAATAATTCATAAATTGAAAAAGAATTAAATAGCTACTGATAATTATAAAATAACACCTCACCTTCATACCAGGCTCCACAATAAAATTGAGATTTTTCAGCACGGGCTCCTCCTCCTCATCATATCTCAGGTACATCTGTTTAAACTCCACCTTTCCCTTATCGGGCCAATCTTTACCGGGCTTCTGTCCAGGCTCGCTCTCAAATGGTCCCTCTTGCTCCAGTTCAGTAAACTGTATCATCCTCTCGACGCTCGTCATCTGCGTGACCATCTGGGTGGTCTGCTGCATGCCGTACTGCAGCATACCGCAGAGTATGAGCGACTGGGAAATGGCGAGGCCGACGTTACCGGCGAACGGCGTCGCGTCTACGTTACTAGAATCGATGACGATGAAGCTGTAAGTGACGAAAGCAACAAACGCGATCGACACTATGTCCAGCCAAAAGCCGAAGGCCGTCGATGTGGCCAGGATGAGGAAGTAGGCGGCTGTGTGCGTATCCTGGTGAGAGTCGAATTCGCGACAGACCATCTTTTGTGCACGGGACGAGCGAATCGTCAGGAGGCCTGAGAGCGTTGAATTGGTGTGCGAGAAGACTGGGCTTTTAGCTGTGAAACCGATTTTAAAGTGTCTATGAAATATTGACTTAATAAACGTTTGAAATTGTCATTATTTTATGTAACGTGTCTTGGATTTTAATTGAACTTTTATTGTTTTTAAAAATAGCACATCGATTATCTGTTGTTTTTAAAAGCTTAACAAATAAAAGGTATCCAGAAAAAATAATGAAAAATTATTTGTGTCTATGAATTATGAAAAATCAAATTAGTTCACATAAACTATAATGCAACAAACACAAATTAAAACTTACCGTTGCCCTCGAGCCTTTTAACATCCTGAGCGGTAGCCAAATAAATATTTCTTATCTGTAAGTAAAGGAACCCCATGACCAGCATGGGAAAGACGCACCACCAGTTGATAATGAGCACCTGTACCATGATACCAATCATGACAAAGAATATCTGCAAAGCCTCTAGCATAGCCATAGGTAGAGTCTCATCCACCGCGCCGGTATCCTTTGAAAACCGATTGAGAATTCGACCTGTAAACAAATCATTCATAATTCTTAATACATTCATAGCGGTGAATAAAAAATTCTTGATGAACCAGTGCACGTTACCGGAAGGATTTATGTCGAAGAACCGCATAGGAGCCCTGAGCAGACACGCAAACATGCTGTTATGGAGATTCTTGCTCGCGTTCATGCAGATCTTGTAGAACAGCACGTTCTTGGCAGTGGACATGAGAATGCTGCCCAGTATCAAACCAGTGTATACGTACAGCGCTATGTCTAGTGGGAGGTAGGGCTCAGATTTGAACTCTTCGTAGGTTGAATTCGACATGTTGTCCATCGCCTGCACCGTCAGGCAGTCGGAAGAGTTTGTTTTCTCAATGAAGTTTCTCAAGCGAAGTTCTTCCTGCCTCGTCCTGCAAGGTTCGGTTTGCTTATTTCGGAAATTCAATTGGTCGGTAGGACATTAATGATAGCAAAATCACGACAATGATTCCGGAAGTCAATTTTAAATACGCTTATGAAACTTTTGTAAATAAATATAAATTGTTTTTAACCATACACTAAAAGATTAGATTTGTAATGCTTAAAATAACTACACGGCTTGTTTGAGATAACAGATAATTACCTATTGTTACAAAAATTATTAGCGGAGAAATATTACGTAAATTAGCAATATTTTTATCACTTTAAATATTTCACCGGCTAAATCTTTTTTTTTTAATTGTTATTTGGCACAAATACTTAAAAATTCTAAGGATTTCACAAAAAAAAAATCTCTATAATTACCAATATCCGATCCAATAATCACACCCGCTGCTAGACAACTGAGCGATTACGAAGGACAGCACGAGTAGAACGAGCATAAAGTAGGAGCCGCCAGCGCGAAAGTACTTCCAATAGAGGGACTTGGCGACGTTACCCTTGGCCATAAGTTCCTCCGTCTCCTGTGGCTCGGTATCCTCGTCCTCTTCGAAGCTCGGCTGTTTTATCACCAGCGAAACCTGAGCACTGCTGCTGGATGGGTCGGGTGACTCCTCTGTCGACGGCGTTTTCTCCCTATCCTCCGCCGAGGGCAGGTGACGCATGCGACTCTCGTCACGGTTGAAGTTCGCGTAGCTTCCTTGAAAGTCCACACGGCCCTGAAGGAACAGTTTTAACGTATTGTGTATTGGTTTGTTGACGTTTATCAGTGGTGTAATCACTGTACCAAATTTATCTCATGCAATTTTCTAGTATCTTTGAATACTTTAACGCCATTTTACGATATTTTTATACTAAAGAGACAGTAACTGTAAACATTATCTTAGGGATAAATTTTTAGATACGTACATTGTTAAGTAAAATAATAGCATCGGCTTCTTTTAAATGCTGAACTTGGTGCGTTACAAGTATTCGCGTTTTATCTTTTAAGTAACCGTTAATGCAGTCTTCGAACAAACTTTTGCCAACGTGTGTGTCTACGGCGGAAAGTGGGTCATCGAACATGTAGATGTCGGCGTCCCTGTAAACTGCTCTGTAAAAATCAACAAATTATTTGTTTATAGTTAAATAGTTATAAACCTATTAATCATACACATACAACGAATTCACTAATTAATAATTAGGAAGCTACACGAACAGAACTAAACCGTTTAAAATTAAGTCAAGATAAAGAAAGTTGTACATCCAATGCGCGCCAGTAATTCGGTTACGGAAATAACCAGAGCGAATCGTTCCGAGAAAATAAAAACATGAACTTATGAAAATAAAATAATTTTTAAAACTACAGCATTCTTGACCTATCATTCACCTTGTATTATTTGGATAAATGAACTTAATAATGAACTCTGAAACTTCTCCAAAATTTGGTCAAGTTATACAACTTTCAACATTTATGAAATTTCAAGCACCTCATTACTACACCAATTCGAACCGCTCACCTCGCCAAATTAACCCTGGCGCACTGGCCACCGCTCAGACTCGTGCCTCTCTCGCCCACAAGGGTCTTGTCGCCGTGGGGCAGTTGCTCGAAGTCCTTGACGAGGGCGCAGGCTTTTGTCACCCTGCGGTACCGTTCCTCGTCGTATGGCTGACCAAACAGGATGTTGTGCCGCACCGAGCCAGCGAAAAGCCAGGGCTCCTGCGAGGCATACGATATCGTGCCCTGAAGGAGGACTTGACCGCTCGCCGCACGGAGCTCGCCTAGGATAAGCTTTAACAGCGAGCTCTGGAATTAAAAATTTTGAAATATGTAATTATTGTCATTTATGGGGATGTACGAATTTACGGGATTTGCATATAGTTAACATACAAATCTTTTTAAATACGTTTTTGATTTTGTTTAAAAAAAAATGATTAAAAAGTATTAATTTCAAAGTAGATAGAATTTTTTTGGCAGGAAAATTATCAATCTAACCGACAGATAACAATTACGAGATGTCATCTTTTCTACTATTTTTGTTTTGCAATTTAGTGTTAATTGATCACTTTAATTTTCTGATCAAATCCATATTTGAATAAGAAATACAACCAAATCTGCTATTGACTATGACAACTCGACATTCTACACAATCATCCTGTCGACAAAAAAAGAATCATACATACCTTTCCAGCACCGACTGGACCGACGATCGCGTAAAGCTTCTTTTGCGGCACAGTGATGTTGATATCGTGCAGTGTGTTAGCGATAGACTTTTCCGTCCACGAGGCATCCACGCCTTTGATATTTATGCTTGGCGTAGTATCGTTCGTCGGTATCAGGGCTTTCACGGCCGAGTCAACTTCTTCGAGCAGTAGGAATTTCTATAAATCGATAGATCATTATTTGTTATTTCAGCAACAACAAAATTCGTTAAAAAAATACTGACAGATTTTAACTGACAAATAAAAATGCAAAGAGTCTTCAACGAAAGGTTTAAAATCATAGTTGCGAATATTGAAAAACTTGTTCGCAAAATGTCCTTGAGAAAGTTACACAAGGGAAAAATCTTTTGAATCGTTTCGCAAGCCAGTCTACGTTTTATCTGCAACGAAACAGACACGCGGTGCACATCCTAAGAGATAAAGTGACTTTTAAATTATTGACTCGGTTAGCTCGGCAATGCCGACAAATATAAACATTGACGTAACGTGAAACTACGCGGAGCGTTAATTGCACACATCATTCAGAAATTAAACAAAAACGCGAATCGAAAACTCTTCGTCTTGTCAAAACTTAATGAGATTCCGCACCTCTATCCTCTTAACCGAGATGTTCGCTTCAGCGGTGCAGGCGACGGCGCGGGGGTACATTATCGCCATGGTCAGCTGGAGAATGTTGAAGTACTGCGCCATAGTGAAGGCTTTATCAGCAGAGATCGCGTAGCCTTGAAGTACATAAGCCAAGATCGTAAAGTAGAGCGTCGTGCGCTCAGTAAAGACAAAGGAGGCCAGATTCACGCCTCTTAAGTACGATGTAATTGCGAGAACGTCGATTTCGTGTCTACAAAAACAATACGTGTTTTAACTTCAACATCGTAATAAATATGCATATTAACAAAAAATCAAAGATTCTTCATTGCTGTAATCCTTACTTTCGGGTGAACGATACGAGCACTTCGAACGGCTTCTCCCAGGTGTACATCTTTATTACTCGAATCCCATTGATGATCTCGCTCATTAGCAGCACCCTCTCGTCCGTTCTTCTTGCGACTTTCTCCCTTAGCCTCGATGTCATCTTCCCGCAATAAGCTAAACACAAATACTCATAAGTAGTTAGGTACACGAATGATTAAACGACAACGCTACAGGAAGAAAAAAAAGGTAGGAACCTTGAACTGGAATGGTTTGTAGGGTCATGAGGCAGACACCGGCGAGAGACGCGACACCGACGTGACGCCAGATCAGGTACGCTATCACGGCCCCCTGTAGCGGCATCACCCATATGTAATGGAGAAACACGAACAGCTGCTCAAACCTGGCGACGTCATTCGACAGCAGATTGATTATTAGGCCACCGGTAGCCTGGCCGGCCGCAGAGTACGATAAGCGCGTAATCTGGAAAAGAAAAAGTGCGTTATCAGAAACGACGTTTTGTCAAGTGTAAAAGTGCAGTTAGCGTTGATAAGATTATTTTAATTAATAGTTCACGCGAGAAATAGATATATAATAGAGATACAATACTTTGTTTGTTGTTGACTTTGGAAGCTTGCTTACTTTTCTATAAATTAAAGAAGAACACGCTATCCTCAGACGCATACCAATCTCCAATTGGCCAAAGTTAGAATGATGGCCTATTATTGCCTGCAATATGGCCATCACAATAACGCCAGAGGCAAGTAAGTAAGCATCAGAACTTGTTGTAGTTGAACAGGGATCGAAATGGTAAATCAGAACACCAAGGGTTAAAGGTTGTAATACTCTGCAAAATAAATTTTTTAATTATTGACAAGGAAATAAATATTTAAATGGTAAAATGTTTTCAGAATTCACTTTTCAATTTTTATGTGTCAATAAAAATTATTATAAATATTTATAGTATATGTTAATCTTTGAAATTTAGATTATGATAAATATTACTCTGAAAACTTTTTCTTATATTATTAAATAAAAAACATGAATAAAAAGTATTTCAAAATCATATGACTCTATTTGCATTTAAATTTAAGAGATAAATATGCTTTCATAAGAGTATCAAGTTACATGGAAATGAACTACATTATGACTCTTACCTTATAACTATAGTTAAAAATAAAATATGCGCAGCATATTGAAAATAAGACCATCCAAATGTTTTTCGGATGGCCCTTAATAAACTAGGCTTCTTTTTGGTCTTGGCATAATTGTCCACCTCACGTTTCCAAAATCTAAAAGAATGAAAAATTTTAAAAATTTGTTAAATTATTACATATAAGAAAATTACCACAATATTTATATACAAAAATATAAAACTGAATTAAAAAAATTTATTGGAACAATTTTGTTAAAGAAATACTTTTTTGCTCATTATTATGAAATCATGAGCAAAAAAAATTATTGATTAGCACTTGTTGAAAGATAGAGATTACTTGACCTTACTTTGGTTGGTCTCAAGTGAATTAGTCAATATAACAGTGGTTAAACAGTTTATATTCAAGTTTATGTTATATCATTATCAATACAAGATTAATTTGATTAAAAGTTATCAGCTTTGTAATATTTCTACATATTCTTACTAAACCTCTTACAGCAACCACATCAAACAAATTTTTACTTGCTTTACTGGATAACAGTAGCTGCTTATATTACATTTAAATTACCCAAGTCCTGTCAAACCTATAAATTCAAGAAATGTAAAACAGAGCCATAAAAGAGTTTTACAGCTCTGTCAGCAGCAAAACAAATAACCAGCACTCCACCAACTCTACAAAAATAGCCAACCCAACACACTTAAAGAGCATCCACAGAAAACTTCTCAGTAGCCACTCTACACTCACTTCTCCAGCCTGTTCCCCAGAGGCTCGCTGAGGTCATCTGGCAGCGCGTTGTGCAGGTCCTTCCCCTCGAGGTCATGCTTCCTACTGTACCAGAACAGCGGGTTTAGCCAGCTGAAACAAGACACACAAGGGCACACTATAAAGACCTATATCACCCACTGCACTCATCGCCTCGGAAACTGCAACTCATCTCAGGGAGAGAAGCACATGCCTGCACACACTTGCGCAATTCTTTCTTACATAAGTCCTCAACATCGTCGTCTTGTCTACGCGCGTGCATTCACTCACCAGAAGAAGATCTTGCTGAGGACGTTGGCCGAGAGCCGGGGGCTCGGCCGCTCGTGCTTCTTGCTCGCGTCCATCCTCTCAGCGCGGCATGGCACTACACTCTCCGCGTCCTCTGCCCTCGCCTCGCCGGCTTCACGTGTGTAGTACCAAATACACCGCTCGCGTGCGCGTCTCGGCTACTACTGACGCGCGCGAGTTGCAAGATCGCGGGCGGGATCCTTGGTTACGGGCGCCCCCCTACCCTCTACCCCACTCGCAAGACATACACACTGCAGTCTGCACTAGTGTGATGACGCCGCGCACCACGAGTGCAGTAGTTCAGTAGTACAGTATTGTATATGTATGTATATATATATAGACAAGGAAACAAACGACACGTGATTGTTGTGATGCTAAGAGCGCCTTAGCGTGGGCGTGGAGAGATAGAGAAAGAGAGTTGAAGGACCAGAAAATGAGATGCAACGACCAGACGGCGTTCTAGGAAGGAGAGGATAGCTTACCTATAGAGGAACAGGAATCAGGATCGAGCGGAGTAAGACGTAAAATCATGACGGCGCGGTTGTGTGTGAGTCAAGAGTTTTTGGTACATACCGGTTTTCGGGAGATGATAATATCGTGCGAGTGTATATATACATCGAAGCATGGTGTGGAGATGAGCCATTTTGTTTTGTATAAATTTTGTGTGTTTTTACAATAATTTATTGTTGGACTTGGACAGCTAGGGTGATAAAATATATCTAATATTTACAACTTCGAGTTTTGTTTCGCACTGTACATAATTAGTCAAAATACACGCGAATGTTTATACTTGGAAACAATATTTAAGTACTTCGAGCACGTTATCGTATTAAAACAATATTCAGGCGCTTGTTTTTATTCGCGGTGACCTTGCATTATAATGCTTCATATCGATGAATGCATTAATATAAGTAATCAAAAAATAATAATTTAAAAGAAAAAAAAATGGTGTTTGCCTTAGGTGTCAAGGCGCTTGCTTTCGGAAGCAAATGCTGCTTAGGGTCGTGGGCTCGAGTCCTACAAATAGATAGTCCAACCAACGAAGATAATAATGTCTATCTTTGGTCCAACGGCCAGACCTCTGGACTGAAATGTATAACATAAGTCCCCCTGGGCAACACATCTGAACAATGTCAATTCGGAGTTCCATAACGCAACCCACAGCTATATAAATGAAGAAAATAACATTAAAACAATATTCTAGCTAGCGCTTGGTTTTATTCGCGGTGACCTTGCAATATAATAATTAATATAGATATAACACAGTCTAAGTAATCAATTGATAATAAAAAAATAAACAAATAATTATTATGTCATAGTGATTTCTACACAAAGGGTTTCGAGAGTATGCAAAAACCGGGCCGCGATCTAATACAGCCGCAGATGTAAAAATTAATACGTACATTCGTGAAATATTAACAAACGCTTTTTCATGCAATTTCCTTTTGAGTTTTGACATAAATTTCTTTTATCGACGCGCAAATGCAATCCACATGGAAATTTAGCTTCCCGAAGTTTTTTTTTTCAAACCAAAGAAGTTCCGAAGTTTAACATGTACTGTAAAAAGTATCAAGTTACTAGGCTCAAAATCTAACGTATGCTGAATCTAGTTAATTTGCTAGTTTTCGTTTTTAAATTACAATTGACTAAAGCTAAAAAAAGGTTACAAATGTATAACTATAATTTGGTAGCAAAATATTAAAATTAGAGTATATTTTATGCGATGAGATGCACGAATAGTCATAATCGTGATGAATTTATATTCGTGAGAACGGGAGGAGAGGACTCTAGCTAAGTTTTCCATTAAAATTAAAGGGCGTTTGCAATTTCACAGTAAATGTTAAAATTACTACTTCAGTATATTTCTTTTTAAAATCACCAACTCGGTAGTATTTATATTATTTGTTTTTCTAATCTAATAACGGATATTAATTATACACTGGTTATTAAAATAACTATGCTGAGCATAGGTCGGATTATTACTCAGTTTCAATCTAACAATTTTGTTTTTAAGCTAGTAAATTGACGCGCTGAATGTATATTTACATATAATGGACAATTTAATATTTTCGAGAAATTCCCCCAGCAATATTAATATACTCCAACTAGTAAATCATTAATGTAATTTTACCATCTGCTATTAATTTTGAATTCGGACTTTTTACTGTGTAGCAGAGTGTAATGTCGCTGAAACTGATATAGGAGTAGCATAGGTACTGATTTCAGTACTTATAGAGGATCCATCCTTAATATATACCTTTGACAAAAATGTTAATGCTTCTAATTGCTCAAAATCAAATTTTCCGTGTAAGTATGTCAGTATGCACAAAAAGTACATAATTGGCTTTTAAAACCTACGATTTATTTGTAAGATTACCTTTATCAACAGACGCAGAGATATCAGTATAATTGAATAAATAAATATAATTGCATAATTTTCTTATCCTCGATTTATTTATCAATACTTCCGCGTGAAAAATAAATATATATATATATATATATACGGTTAAATCGATTGAGATAAGATTGAATAATATTTAAACGAAGTGCTAGACAATTGTATTCGCTCACGTGCGACCTTTCAAGTTGAGTAAACTTCAATTTCCAGACTTCACAATGGTATATTCAATGAGCCAATGATAACAGCAATTTACGCAGATAAAACGTTATATTAATATTTATGTATTCGAACGAAAAATAACAGCGTTTGACATAACGGCTAGAAAGTCTTAATTTTAAAAATTAAATCATTAAATTTTCAAATCCATTAAACGTAATAAATAAGTGTATAGAATTTATTGTTGTAAATATGCCTATATTATATGAGGTAATCTACAAATAACATTCAGTTAGAGCGACCCCAAAAGGGCTTATTTGCCATTTTCTTCAAAAATTTCAACCTTCAAAAAGTGAAATAAAGACGTTTTCGATTTTTCGTATACTTTGCAGTATAATACTTTGTGACATACTTTAAGGAGGAAAAATGTGTCCGAAAGTTGTGTTTTCAAGAAAAATATTAAACCAGTTTTAAGGACTAAGGTTGACATTTTTTCGGAATTTCCTCATACCAATTAGTGGTTGTAGCATCGGATAGGAAGTCTCGGATCCGTGATTTCGCGTATTCGTCTGCACATATTTTTTCGCGACATGCTGATTTAATTCGCTACGTCGTCTTCACGTAGGTAATATTATCTGTAAGTAGTATGGAAATCAAGTTTTAATGTAGAATAAGAGATCATTCACAGCTTGTATAAACGACGAAATGTATTTTTACGGGGTTTAATGATAATCAGAAAACTTGAGCACCAAGAAACTTTTTTTCTAAACATTTAATTGATACTGATCTTGTGGCAAATATAGCTCTATTTTTGTACTTTATTTTCATCGGAATCGTAATATTTTCACCGCTTTAAAAGCTATGTAATATTGTATACAAACAAAGCGTGATTTACTTTTTTATATATTTTTTTTTCCTTTTCAGACCAATCTCGAGCCACGAGAAACTTTTTTCCATAACTACCAATTGAAACTGGACTTGTACTGAATAAAGCTCTATTCTTTTACTCAATTTTCTCCGGAAGCGAAACTGATAAATTTGTAATATACAAAGAATGACATGTTTTTGATACATTTTTCCGTTTTTTAATATATTTTTTTCATATACGCACACTAAAAATGGCTGAAAAAACAGTGTGCTGAGATCAATTTCGTTGGTACATGGCTTTTTTTCGTGTATTGTATGTCCCACAGAACAAGAAAAACCTTGTTTCAGAGATGTAGCACAAAATTGTTTTTTGAGTTGGCGGTCGCTCTAACTGAATGTTATTTGTAGACTTCCTCATATATCGAGCATAAACCAATGGTTATCGTGATTTATTCATCGATTATTTGCGTATCTTCATTTCACTAAAAATTCCCTATAGATAAGCACCAGCTTATGCAACAAATTAAATGATTGCATCTTTATTAACAAAAAATTATATGCATTGAAAATTCGACTTTTGCATATATTATCGAAAAGCTTAAGTTCAATGATATACAAGCTCTAATGTAATAACGAATCTTCAAATAGAGACGAATCTTTGCATACCTTATACAAGTACTTCACTCCACGCGAATGTTATGCCGTAAAACGACTTTTTTCCATTTTTATTAATCGAAAGCTTACATTAATGAAGAATTTATCGATTCGAAACGGAGTCTTCATTTTAAACTAATTACGCTTCATGCTATAAATAGAAAACACGCACATCATGCACCGCTCGCGCGCACTTAAGTGAAACCGAAGGTTGCTGTGAAAAATTCTATTCTACACGCGGCAAGTTCGAGAGGGAGTTGAATTAAGATTTCACAACGTCACGTATATAAGTGCGCGCGACGCGCGATTTGCAACGTCACGTACGGAGTGTATACTTCCGTTTGACAAATTTGTATTCCAGCGTGTGGAGATCTCGTGGAAGGATAATTATAGATGCGGTCTGTAAGCATTCACGGTGAGACTTTATTATAAGGAGTTAATATGGGTACGTCTAAATTGAAAAAGTTTCGATTATATTTATTGCTTGAAGAAAGCGTTGACTATATGTAATGAAAATGGTAATAAAGATATCGGGGAATCCTTTTAACACTTTAAATACGACACCGTTAAAATGTTATGTAAAAGATAAAAAAAAATATTCAATTATTTTTAAACATTTTGGTAATCTTGTATATGTATATTAGACTTTCGCAGCTTTTGTTTGAAGACATAAATTCGAGTTCCATTTTCTAACGCGTAATAGGCCACTCTTAGTTAATGAACTCATTGGTTTTAAAACTATCTCGTAATTACCATCATGTGTAAAGTAAATACCATAACAAAAGAAAAATACTACTCGGAGAATATATTTTTTCAAAACCGAACTATCTCATTTTGATTGAAGAAAAAAACCTTTTATCAAAAATCTCTAAAACCTGAAGAGAAAAAAAAACACCAAACAACCTTACGATGCTTTGCAATCGGCGCCTAAATCGCCAATCGGCAGCCTGTCGCGAAAAAGCGCATCACACAGCGTGTGGTGTAACGAGCAACAACCGCGCTATTTATACACGCCGTAATTCAACCGGACTCTTTTTGCTCGCAAGCCGAGCCCGTCTATATACTCTCTTTTCATTAAGCGAATCGACATTGGCGCGTTATATCGGCTTCTTCCTTCTTTCTTTTTTTTACCGGCATTATCGCGCGAGGAATTACTTATATAATCTGCCGGCTGTGTACTTACAGCGTGTAAAGTTCGACGCAAATGAATTAATCGGTTAGAAAATAAGTGAGGTTCGTGGGCGATAAGATGATTGTAATAAGAGTGGGGGTCTAAGTGTATAGGAATTTGAAAAGATTTTCATTTTAGTTAAGACTTAGACTGATGGAATTCTTTGTAATGAACTAATTGGTGGAGGATTTTTGACTTGAGGTGTTAATTATAATATATATTAATAATTTAATATAGAATAATGTGCTTTTTTAAATGTTTCAATCCAATGTCTTATTTATGCTCATTAATAGTATGATAAATTTATTTATTTATTTATTCATCAGAATCAAATAATATTAAGATAAATTGAAGGCAAATAATAACGCACGATATTATTTGTATCGTGATTATATTATAATAAATGTTGAAAATAGAATAAATGCATTATTCTATATACTGTAATGGAAAAAAATACAAAAGTACCGATATTATACAAAAAAAGTTCGAAAAAGAAAGATTTCATGCCAATTATAAATTCACCAAATTTCTTTTTGAATGAATGTTGAGCGAACGGAGCTCGCAACGCTTACGCGTTTTATTGCAGTGGAATCGTTACACTAGCACATTAATCTAACAAAGTTTATACGTTTTATACTGCGTTGAAAATCTCTGTAAACTTGTCGAGTTTGAATTTGAAATCCGCCCGTAAATTTACCAAGATCTTTTCGTGTAAAATTTCCATCTTTTGAATGACACTAGGAATTTCTTTTTCGTTTAGTAAGTATAAAACTATGAAAAATACAATCCTGAAAACCAAAAACATTGATATTTTTCACGAGAGAATTCAATTTTGATGATAAAATATGCGAATAAGCTTAAATATTATTCTATCTTATTTTATATATGTACTTCTCTGAAATCTTTTTTTTCGAGCTTGTGATAAAAAAATAAGTGGACCATATAAAAACTATAAATCATGAGTGTTTAAAAAATAATATAAGTCATGAGTGACTTGAGCATTAGCAAACCAGTTAATAAAAGTTACATTTCTAGCAAAAAATTCAAATAAATTTCAATGGCTTGACGTTTGTTTACAACAACTACTAATATTAATTTTCAATTTATTGAAAATTATTATTGACGGATTCCATTCACAAAATAAGAAACTGGCAATGCAAGTATCTTTTATATTCAACTAAATCGGTAGCAAGCCTCCATGAATAAAAAACATTATAATACATCTATAATTTTTCGACACATCGATTTCCTCGTAACGGCAGCTTTGCACAATCGAACATAAACTGTTACTTTTAAACACACAGTACCAAGTTACTTCCATCATGCAGCATCATCTACTAGTCGCCGCGGGGCGACGACTCACATCCATTGCGCTCAATCATGCTCAATTCACATCTCGGCGCCGCGGAATATAAGCCCCGCCGCGATTTTATTGCCGCAGAATAATTTAATGGATAAGGAACTATGTCGCGGGACAAATTTGAAAATTAACGAGATGACGCGGCGCGCATCAGTTGCGAAGTACAGTATAACGGCGCTATTTTTTACGAGTTGGGGGGTTATTATAGTTGTTACGGGGGGAAATTTTTTCTTCGATACATGTTTCGTAATGTGCGGCGCGCATACCTACTTGGCAATGGGCGGAAATCAGTAGCGTCATTCGATGACGACGACGATGATGATGACAGTAGGAAAGACGAAACGCAGTGTCTTCGGTTAGCGTGGGTGTTGTGTAGTATGAGATACATGGTAAAGTCGAGAGAATTTTTTGTATACATTTGGTAACAGTGTGGTAAGGCTATCATTTTTGGCTTAAAATATGATAGCGATATTAAACGGTGTGCAAAATTTTAGTGGTTTAACGAGAAAGGTTTCGGAATTATTGCAATTTGAATTTATAACATTATAGTCTTATATATTATAGGACTTATCGCAAAACTAGCAACTAAATTAAAAAAAAAATCGATCCCAAAGTGTCATGACTTTGAAAGATTGTGCAAACGTCAATGTATGTCAGCTATATAAACAAGTTCCATTTTGTGAAATCTCCACTTCGAGATAATTTTCTGAAATATAACATAAAAACTGTGAAATTAAACGTACAGACATAATCTATGAAATGTTTTAAACTCGATGTAACACCTTGTTCACAGTTCTAAGAAACATTTTACATAATTATTGGTGATTTGGTAAAAAACAGACGCCAGACGAAGCAATTTTGTGTAGTTTACTTTTTTTATTGCCATTATATATTTTTATTGGCAATCAAAAATGAACTACACAAAATTGGTTCGTCTGGTGTCTCTTCTTTACCAAATCATCAATATTCAATACTACGAACGCTTCTACTAAATTCAAATTTTACACAATTTGTTTATTGTAGAACATTCTCTCAACTCTTTTTGACGAATTGTACAGCTAAAATATTTATGAATTTTTACTGAGACCAATATACCCTTAAAAAGTATTTCTCTAGTTATTTTTTTATATTAGCTTATTTTACTACTTTAAGTGAAGTGTACGTTTGTACCTACAATCACCATTATTAGGTAACCCCAATACATTATTTTTTCATTTTGTTTATGTTTATTATAGATACCGAGGTGTGCTTAGCGAAGGATTATCCGTTATAAGGTGTTCAAGGACACATGGAGTGAGACTTAATATGGAATTAGCAAGCTGAGAAGCCAAAGGGATTACCTGAATTTACGATTCAGGTATAGATTTTCACAGATAAATTTATAGATAAACTATAAAGAACGCACGATAGCAGTAATAAATTACGTAATTTGATCTTCGTTAGGAAAAAAGTATTTTAAAGTATTATTCAAACAATTGAAAGAACTTAATTTATTCACAGCTATAATACCATAGTTGGATGCGTAGTCATGAAGTTGGCAATTTTCCAATTTAACTGACTCATCAAAATGGAATAATCAATCAAATTTTTTTTTTGCGCTCGATAAAATATCTAAATAAGTAAGAGATACAAAATTTTTATATTATAAAAACTTCAATCTATAATTTTAAAGAAAACTTCGCAACTCATTTTCCATCTTTTCTTTTAATTATTTAATATCAATATAAAAAAATATGGCTTATCGGCGTCTCAGGTGAGAACCACGGCCATTAAAATAATAGTAGTAGTAGTCAATATAAAAATAAAAAATGCCTCATATGAATCAGCGCTTTTTGGCATGAGTCATCCACGAAAGGGATAAGTCATACGTACACCAATTGTCACCGCAACCGGACAAATATACCCGTCAAAATCAATAACACTATTGATCAAATTCTCGCTCTCGCAATTACCCGCACGATCATATCACCACCGCGCAATATTCCGCATTCTTATCGCTCGGACATTATAAACCCGCGAAAACTCCCGATTCCCCTATACAATACATCCCTATACGTATCTCCCGCCGAAATTCGAAAAATCCGTCTGCTCTGCGTAACATAAACAAACATCGCGCAACACGCGCTACTTAGCTCTTTTCGCGGAGGTCTGCCTATTTTTAGCCCGCATCGCATAATCAGCAAAAACCGCTCCTACGTGTGCGCGCGCGCGCCTGATTATGTCGTTACACGCTGCCGCAGCCAGCGGCGGTGGATCGATCGCTGGACGGCGACAGGTGCGGCCGCCGGCAGAGCGGCGGTGACGCGCTCCGCTGCGCGCCTGCGGGACGAGGTTAAAGGGAGACGGAGAGAGAGAGAAAAAAAGTTCGTTGCGCTCGACAAGGGCGGGTATGCGGGAGTAGCGGAGGTGTGGAAGGACGAGGATCATGGCGTTCTCGTTCAGGGCGGGCACCAACTGGTGCCATGACTTTCCGAAGCTCGCGCGCGAGTCCGGCTTCTACTTCAACATGCACACTGCCAGGGTGCGCGTCGACTGGAACCGCAGTATTCTGTTTTTTTTTTTTTTTTTTTTTTTTCTAACTTTTTTGGATTAACGTGAGGGTGGAGGTCGGTGTATATGGGTGCCTGGTGGTAAGGTTTTTTTATTTTTGTAGAATAATAATATATACTTCTTTGCTATATTTTAGATATCTAGTTGAGTGTAATAATGTTAAAAAGTCAATGTTAGAAATAATACTATAATTAAGTGTAAAATATTATAATAAAGATAATTTATTTAATCAAAGTACTTATGCTTATTCAATAAGTGTATTTTGATTGAGTTTTAAATTTATATCTGTCTTATCAAGATTGTTCTTTTTTCCAGGTTCTATAGATATC
Organism: Torymus flavipes; assembly: GCA_030522905.1. Taxonomy (NCBI): domain Eukaryota; kingdom Metazoa; phylum Arthropoda; class Insecta; order Hymenoptera; family Torymidae; genus Torymus; species Torymus flavipes. Next base: position 24,912 of record JAPYZO010000298.1, on the reverse strand, counting down.
GATCGAGTGATAAGGGAAAGAGATTTTCAAACAGTTGATGAGAATGTCAACAATGTTATCGATTATCATCTTGAAAGCGAGTATGACGTCAAGATATTGGATCCAAATTTTGTTAAACTCTTTCGAGTGGCTCAGTTAGCGGTTGAATATTTGCTGTATTGTAAGCAGTATTTAGATCAGAGCGTTGTCATTTTGAAGGAAGAGCTCAAGTATAAGATAGAAGAGAACGTTAAACTGAAAGAGGATACAATGAGGTTGCAGAATACCATGAAGAATGTTAAAGAAAAGCTTAAAGAACGAGAAGTTCACAAAGTAAATATACATGCACATTTTTGTATACATGTATATTTTAAAAATAACATTAGTTGTATAATTTGTTTGCTTTGTTTGTTAAAAACTAAATTTTATTCAATACTGATAATAAATATAAAGTTAGATAGAGAGATTAAATAAGATTCTAAAATTATATTAGAAAAATTTCAATGATATAATTGAAAAACGTAATTTGTGGACTTCAAAAATTGAAAATTGGTTTTTCATTCCAAAAGTACCCTTAATTAATTTTAAGTGTAATCTTATTGATTTTTTTTCCAATGTCAATTTATAACTTTATTTATCAAAAATTTTCCTTTTCTAAAAAACGGAATATTATTAGTTTTTTTTTTTTTTTATACAAGGTTCATAAATTCATTTGTCAAAATCGAATAGTTATCTAAAAGAATTCTTCTACTTCTAGTGTCCGCACTGCCCAAAGGCCTTCGTCGCGGCATCATTCGCGAACGCCCATCTGGTGCGTCGGCACTCGAACCTCTCAGAAGCGCTGTCGACTGCATCGCCGGCAAACGACGAGTACCGAGCTGAGACCGAGAAACTGCACAACGAAATCAAGACACTGAAGGAGCGGCTCAATCAGACCGAGCGAGTGATACGCAGCGAGACCAGCAAGCACCAACAGCAGCAGAAGGATACTAGTTCGTTCGACGAAGGGGATTCCATGGTACATGATGATCAGTACAGGAGGTACCAGGAGGAGATCAGCAATCTAAAGACCATGTTGTTTACGGAAATCAGGGTGAAAATACTTTTTTTAGAAATGGCTTTTGTGTAGACTGAGTAGTCTTTTGTTTAAAAATTTTAATCATATTTTTGTCAAGTACTGTACAATTTTTTTAACTACTCAAACACTAGTGGTAGATGATAATTTTTTTATTACAAAGTGGGAGCAAATTACAATTATAAAATATTTCTAATTTTTTTAGAATATCAAGAGGAAAGAGACCCAGAATTCAAATCAATTGGAAAATGAAATAACTCATGAAAAAATCAAAGAATTAGTAAGTCAACAGGAAAATGAAATTCAAAGATTGAGAAATCAATTGCATGATCATGTAAGTTCTAATTTTAACAAAAAATTTATTTATAGGTGATATCAAAATATGTTTAAACATGAATATTATTTTAGTTGACATCAAATGAAAACGAGGTTAAAATTAAACTGGTGGAACAAGAAGATTACTGGAAGTCGAAAATTGAACAGATTGAAAGTCAGCATCACAATGACATTGAAAATCTTTTTAAACAGTTAAAATTAACTCAAGAATCTGCAAGTCATATGAAAACAGATTATGAAGAGAAAGTGTCATCTTTGGAAAAACAATCAATTGAACAATCAAAATTACTCAATGCCCAAAGTGAACAATTGAATTATTTGACAAAAGGTATGTTGGATAGTCAAAATAAAAGACCCATGGAAAGTCACGACGAATCTCAGAAAATCAGTAAGCAGAGGCTGGAGAGCTTCACCGAAGATACCATGGACAGTGAATCTAGTCAAAACGTAAAAAAAGCTGCAAAAAAGAAAGAAACTCGAGATGATAAACTTTCTCCCAGTGTTTTCAAGACTAATAAAAGTTACAGTAAACTTTTGTCAACTAAGAAAGCCGAAGATGTGCGGAAAGAGAGATTTCGCGAGGAAATAGCCAAAGAGTCTAATCTTTCGAGATTTATGGAGAAAAAGCCGGAAAAGAGTGTGGCTCACAGAAAAATTACTAAAGGAGGTAACAAATACTCATCATTAGACGAATCTGACAAGACTGAAAGTGGTACAGGATCGGAGTCTGAAACCGAAAGCGATGAAGATTCAGACGAGGAGACGAGTGAATCGTCGGCAACGCACACTGAAAGCACCAATGATGAAGCGCCTTCAGAAGATGAAAGCCAGCCGCTCAAGGTAAGATGATTCTATCTTGAAAAATTATATTATATAACAAAATTGTCTTACAATCATAGTGGGAGAGTGAGCCAAAAAGACGTTCTTCCACTGTATCACTGAATACAGTCAGACAAGAATTAGAAGAATCTTTTGATAATAGGCTGAGAGATTTGGGAATCGATCCTGAATGGGATGGAATTCCTATAGCGACATTCAAGCAAAAAATGGAAACTATTAGGCATCAACAGAATATTTCATCTAAAGTAAGTATAAATTGAGTTATTTTAGCCTTTCTAAATACTGTCATTTCAAATTATTAAATATATTTTTAGAAATGTCCCAAATATGAACAGATTAGAAGAAAACTTATTGAAGAAGTATCTAAAAGAATATCTGTAAGTCATAAATTCCCGAAAAGACGGGATGAATTAGAGAAAAAATCCTTCTTGAATAAAGCAATGAAAAACGTTAAGTCGAAGGCATTAAAAGCGATAAATGAATTCAAAGATAAAAAAGGAAATGGTAAGACCATTATTGCAAAATGTCTTAAACTTTTTCAAATTTTTATATCGTATGTGACGTTTTTACAGAAACTTCAACTCCGGTACTGAGTTCGAAAAATTCCACTCCCCGAGAACCTCAGCCTAAACGCAGATTCAGTCTTGAACTTTTACCAAAGAAACCAACTCAACAGGACATTCAAGAAATAAAACGGCAAACTAGGCTTGAATCAGCTAGAAAGTCGAAAACTGAGGAACCAGTTCCTAGACCAAAATCGAGTATTCATAGGGAAGAAAGTATTCGACAAGTTACCGAAGCAATTGCTGAACCACCTAAACGCACAAAACCTTTACAACGTTCTTACCAAACTATCGAGGAGTTTATGAAAGACATTGAATCGAGTCCAAAATTAGATGTAGCTAGTACAAAAGTAACGTCGACTCCATCTAGAAACGTAAAGAATGTACTTCAAGATACTTATTCGTTTGCCAACGATTCCGATGGTCAGACAACAAAGCAAGACGCCATATGGGTATTAGCATCTCCTAAAAACAATAAAAGTGTTCTTAAATCAACTACGACTGGAAATATAGGAAGTTTGGTGAAAAAGAAAGTACTTTTTGATTTGGAAAAAGAAGAAACTAGTACTGAAAGAGAGTCCAGTGCAACGAAATCAATTGGTGAATTCGTTATTGAAGAACATAATGAGAAAAAAGAGGCGAATGACAGCGATTGGAACATATCAAGGTATACTTCTGATAATAATTTATCGTGACACGATAACGATATAATTATTCTAAACTAAATGATTTTATAAACCTATGTTTGTAATATACATAATTATTTCATTGCCTATTTGATAATAATGTTTTAATATTATATATCACAGTATTTCAGAAGAAAAAGAAAAGATAATTGTAAGAGAAAAAAGTCCAAGTAATGAAAATATTCAATTAAAGACCTCACAGAGCGAGAAAATTGCTGAAATTTCCAGAAAAATACAAGAAAAGGTTATACTTTTTTCATTAAGGATACTTTTTAAAAATAAAATTAGTTTAACAAATAATTTTTATTTCAGCTTGAAGCCTCTCGAAAAAAGCCAGCAGGATCAATAGAAGCAATGTTTTCTGCCAAAGCATTTTCTGCTAGCAATGAGAAAATTGAAGACATGCAGCATAACCAAAGCTCGAACGTAATCACTTCCATACTGGAGGGCCCTACTAGTCATATTGAACCCAGGCTTCGAAGCAATCAAGTGCCTCGACCTGCTCCTCGCAGACAGTTATTTGAAACCAAAGATTCAGATTTAGATATGGACATGGATGACCTGTTAGCAATCAAATAATCTAGAATACTCAAAAGCAGATATTGTGGTATATTTATGCCATAATTTTTGTTATATTTACAAATTTATAAAAATAGATGTTTTTGGCATTCTCAATACTCAAAAGCTTTATTTAATAATTATAGCATAATATTAACATTATTCGTTGTCTTTATAACAAAAATAATGACGAAAAGCATGGCATAAATAAGCATAATTTCTGTATGCTATATATATATGTATATTTAAAGTACTAATTTATTTAATTTAGTGACTGCTTTACTGAAGTATTATTATGAGATGTAAGTAATCTATTTTTATTAGCTTTTTTATTCATTTAAAGTGACTTACTTTAGCAAAAATTTTATACTGTTTTACAATTTGAACAAGCAAAAACCAAGTACGCATATTGTAGGTACAACGAATCATCATTTTTTTTTTCATATGTACATTATTATTTAAGGTGATATAAGTAGAGAGTAAAAACTGATTAAACGTTTATACTGCAGTGTTGCCATGTAATATCCGTCCAAAGGAACCATGTACAAAATAATTTAAAAATTTTATTATATACTATTAATATGTTACATAATAGTTATATAATTTAAAAACATTATTTAAAAATATCAATAAATATAAGAATTACTAAGTAATAGAAATTTAAAACTTGGCTTTCATTTTATAGCTTGTGTTAAACAATCATATAAAAAAAAAATTAATTTTACGTATTAAAATTACTTTTAAAAGCCATACTCATAAAAATTTTATTTTGGTTGTAAATGAAATGATTCGTCGACTATGAAGGTAAAATTCTTTTTCAAATTTGGCGCCAAAAAAATTTGACAACGACGCTAATATGGCGAACACTTGAAAACTTTGCTGAAAGACGAGGGGCGCAGTGTTTTTTAGTATTATTTTAACATTTTCTTATAGTTTAATATTTTTCCTTCAAAAATGTCCTCCAAATACTCATTTAATAATTTAATTGGTTTATCATTAGAAACTGAAAAAATAATTGGTTTTATTCAAGTAAATCGTTGATCGTCTCCTTTTCGATGAGACAGGTTAGATTGAACAATATTGACATTGTTTACATTCTCAGAAAAAAGTAAGTCTATGAATATTCACTTTATTATTATGTAAACATAATCATACACTATTTTATTAATTTTAACGCTGTCTATTCGTACACAGATTATAATTTTAAAGTAAGGTATTAAACTATTTGATTTTACAGACTAATGTGATCATAATTTGTTAAAGATTCAAAGATAAAATGGCTCCAACAGAAGCATCAGAATTGATCTGCCTTGTTTGTAGTTTAAACGTTGATTTAAACTCTTGCACAAATATATTTTACGTTACCCTTCCCCACAAAGAAGAAATTTTGGCCGATTTTATACTAAAAGTACTCAAGCTATCAACTTCAGATCTGCGTAGCTCTTACGTTTGCTTAAGATGTTATAATTTATTTGGAATACTTGAACAAGCACAATGGACAGCTGACAATATACAATGCGAGATTTTAAAAGTTTTTCAAACTAGTCATAATGAAAAATTATCCGCAGATAAAACATTGAATGAGATTTCAACTGTCAACAAGGTAGATATTATAAATTTCTGAATGTTACTCATTTAGTACATTACTGATGTTATTATTTTCTAGCTTGTTGAAGATTTTTCTGAAGCTGAAAGGTTAGATCAAATTATTGAATCAAAAGTAATTACAGAGCATTTAGCAGAAAAGGATCTCAGCTCATTGAATAATATCACAAACGACATAGTGAATAATTCAATGGTGATACCAAATGAAATAGAAATTAATAACAGTAACGAATCTCATGTGATACATAATGATAAAGAATCCAAGCCGACTTACACCGCCATTAAGCTAAGCTCAAATAATAAAGACTGTACTAAATCCTATAAAGCAGAAGCTGTGAATATAAGTGAAGATATTAATATATTTTCTGAAGAAATCATCAAACCTCCTAATATTGAGAATCACAAAAAGTTTGAATGGCTAGATCTGGAAAATATTCCTAATTTGTCAAATGATTTAACCACCGAAAGTAAGTTGAATTTCTTTCATTTTTTACAAAAATCAAATGAATCCTTTTATACATTATGCTTAATACACAAGGTGGCTTTATTTAAGTCAATATAAACTATTGAAGCATTTGCTAAAACATAAATTCCTTATATAGTTCTAACGACGATTGTAAATGCAAGGAATGCTTATATATCTACAACCTTTTGTTCTCCAATACCCTGCATGCATACTCCTTTTATTTTTTGTAACTTTTATTTCATTCTAGCCCGACAACTCTCCGCAGATCCAGCCCATCATTCATCCACCAACCAGCCCGCCACGACCACCATTCACAATGAGAAGCAAGCCTCGAAACCGCACACCTGTACCACGTGCAATAAGCAGTGGCGTAGCGCAGCCGAGCTGCGAGTCCACGAGCGCACGCACTCGTCCCTGCGTCCGTACATGTGCGAGAAGTGCGGCCAGGCGTACAAGCACAAGCGTGCCCTGGAGATCCACGTCGGTCTGCACAACGGCGTCAGCCCCTTTCAGTGCGGCGAGTGCGGCAAATGCTTCACGCAAAAGGCAGCCCTACAGCGTCACCTGCCCATACACACCGGCGACAAGCCCTATCAGTGCGAGCTCTGCGGCAAGAGATTCGCACATCATACCAGTTACAATATGCACGTGTTGTCACATACAGGGAAGAAGTCGTATATGTGTCACGTGAGTGTCAGGGAAATTTGATTGTTTGATTGAAATTGAGACCTGTTGAAAATCGTGAGAAATGATTTTGATTAGGTACATTTTACAATGATTTGGTAATATCACTTGAATAGTACTTCATTAGTCAAGTGGAAAATTAGAAAACTAATCGACAATAAGTCATACATAAAGTTTTTATTAAAGTACTTCAGTAATAGATTTGATATATATCGTCTAAAATTTACTCTGCAAAAGATTCATTAGGTGTTAGGATGTGACTAGTAGGAACGTATTTATAGAGATTACTGAATATGATGAACTTATTAATTATCAAGTTTTGAGTACTAGACTTTCATATGAATAAAACAAAATATTAATTCAATATCCATCGCAATCATCTTGAAATTGCATTTAATGAATTTTTAATTTATTTAAGATAAATTATTGAATATTCAAGAATTTGAATATTTGAAGAAAAAAAAATGTATTAATTATTACAAATTATTAATTAATGATTCATTTAAAAAATATTTTTGAAAATGAAGCATAAAGTTTAATTCATGAAATATAATAAAAATTAAATACAAAAATTTATCCATAAAAAACTGTTGCAAAATCGTTGACAGTAGTTAATGTCAAAATATTCTAATCCATCCAAAAACTACGTTTAAATGCTGCCACTCTTACAAATTTTAGGATATCGACTTGAAATTATTGTACAAAAAAATGTTGTAATTAACTCAATAGTTAACAAGTCCTTTTATTATTTGCGAGAACCTTATGAATCAAAACCTTGATTTAATAAAAAAAAAATGCGAATCTAATCGAAGAAAAAAATACAGGTATGCAACCAGTCGCTGCTGTCAACGTCGCACCTCAAGCGACACATGCGTGTGCACACGGGCGAGCGCCCGTACGGCTGTCAAGTCTGCGGCAAAGCCTTTTCCGAGCGGTACAACCTGCACGCGCACATGAGAATCCACGAGGAGGGCGCGATGTCGCGGAGCCAGCGAAAACTCAACAGGTGAGCAATCAATGTGAAAAGTTTTTAAATATATTGTCGATCAATGATTTTCTCTTTGAAATTGTGTAGATTTATCATGTACAGTACGAATTTGAGCTCGAATTTTCATAATTTATTCACTGAAATTAAAAAACAAAATGAGAAAACGCGGCTATTAAATTTTGTATCCAGTTGAATACTGATATTTTAAACCAACTATTTATTATTCTTATTTCTTTTTATGTCCTTTTAAGTTTTTCCAATTTTAATATACGCTAGGATATGATAGTATTTACTTACTATATACTTCTAACAAATCATCCCATTGAATAATTCATCGTTCTAATAAACACTTCCCACTGTCCACAGATGCGACGATTGCGTCCTAACGTTCTCGACTAAACGAGCGTTCGTGGAACACCTGAAGCAGCGACACTCCGCCAACGGCAAGGCGATCAGCGATGCTACCACGACGAAGGGGATGTCGGACGAGGCGAGCATTGTCGTCAACGGCGCCGACCTACTCGAATCGTGCGTCAACGAGGTATGGCAGAGCCTGTCCAAGGCCGGCGAGAGGCTGAGGCTCGACGATAATAGTGGAGAATTCGCGACGTAGGGAGAGAGAGAGAGAGAGAGAGAGAGAGAGAGAGAGAGAGAGAGAGAGAGAGATTGGTATGTTTGGAACATGAATGATTGATGACAAATTAATTTTATCCGATTTGAACTACATCAAATTTGCTGAGATGTAGCAGTTTTTTTTATTACAGTATACAGTATTTTCGTTTATGTGGATTTTTACACGGAAATGCAAGAGCATGGTTAAGTTTTTTTAGTGAATTAGATTTTATTGTTATGCATATTCAAAGAGTTCTTTTTCTTGTAAATATGCACTATGCTCTTGCTTCAAGAAAAAACTGTACTGAAACTTATTTTTCAAGTATTTTTTAAGTTCAGTAAAATTTGTTCGTAACAGAATGTTATTTTGAACGTTTGTGATTTGCGATTTTAACGTTTACACGTATCTCACTGCAGTCGTAACGTAAAGAAACGAATTTTCAAACAATAATTTCGCGCCAAAAATGCGTATATTCTAATGGCTCGTGACGTTAAGTAAGATTAAAGTAACTATATGAAAACCTCTTTATACTAAGTATAATTGAATGTCAACGAGAAAAAAAGTCCTAAATGAGGCCATTGATTGCCTTACTATACAAGGAAGCGCACAGACTTTTTTTTTTACATAGGCACCGTATTACTGTAAATGCATTTATATTTTACAAACGTTTGTCAAATAGCCGTATTTTTTACAAATAAACAAGTATATTGATTTTTATGTCGCGAGTAATGATATGATTGTACATATAAAAATATATTAAAAATAAATTTTTTTATAACTAGTGTGATCAAAATAATAAACATCGTAAACTAAAGGCCCTCTTCTTCTATTTATTAAAAAATTTATTTATATTTTATTTATCACACTCACATAGTGTTAAAATTTTTTCAAAACCGAAGAAAATCGTAAATAAAACTTTTCATAAAATTTTTTTATTTCGACAAAGTTAGTTTAGTATTCAAAATGTATTTTATATCACCACACAATCGTTATTTCAAAAACTGTTGAAATAGGCACAATAGCAATACAGTAACTGATCGTCAAAATGCCGCGCGCTCAAATTTTAAGTCGCGACAAGTGAACTGTCTTCAGCTGATACCGATTGATCACTTAGCGCTTGCGGTTCATCATGTTGATGCCATCTTTTCGATCGCTGCTCTGTCGAATTCGTAGGAATGAAATTGCTCCTTCTCGGTCATATCCACCGCGCCTTTTCGCTTGTAGAAGTTTTTAGCGGGGTTCCAATCGGTTACGAATAATTCCATTTTGCTAACGTTTTGTTCAACTGCTTTCTACGAGGTAAATGTAATTGTGGTTGGATTAATCAAGAGTGTCATAATCTGACTGGAATTTTTTAGTTATTTAAAAACTTTAATAAAAAGTTATTATTTTGCGTTTATGTAAAACGTATGCTGAAAGAAACCATTTTCATTTTATTCAGAATAAGTTACGAACTTGTCGGTTAGTTAGTATTAAGAAATTGACGGTTATTATACCTTTGAGCAGGTACTAATGTGTTATTTCTTTCATAATTTGTTCCAAAAGTACGTAAAATGCAATGAAAATGTTTTTATAAAATTTGTTTTTTATTTCTGCGTGGGCTCACCTGAGATCCGTTAATTTTTTTCTTCAGGTTCGGTAACGCTAAGACCATTGCACCTCGTGCATCATTGTACTGGCCTCAATGTTTTTAATTAAATATTTATTACTACTTAAAAACAAACTTATTGTCGAATCACATAAAATTTGAGACAAATCAATTGAAAAATAATGACGAAATTTTAAAAACCAATGAAAGGAAAATTTGACCGGGAAGTAGATAATAAGTTTGCCTAATAACGGCAAATATTAGATTAAAAACGTTGAGGTTGATTCAGTAGAGAACTGTGACGATAGGAGATATCCCAAACATAGATCCATACCGTATAGTTGATGTGGAGTACAACCGTAGATTCCTACCTCATCAGCACGTTAATTTTATTTTTCTTCGAATTTCGACATAAAATTTTAGATAAAAGCGCTTTATCAAGCTCTTTGCAATTTCATGTCGAATACCCTATTAAATTTTTGAACGATTATATCGATTACATTCTTCCAAAAACTTTTTTGAAATTAGTCATTTTTTCCATAACTATTTTTGCATGGTCAGTCGATAAAACAGTGTTAGTAGTAACGTCGAAATATGGCACCGTCGTCAAATCGTAGAATTTAATTTTATAGTACTTTTGGTCAATTATGAAATAACATTATGTAATTCAACAATTCATTACAATTATTAGAAAGTTTTTTACTGATATCGGCAATTTAACTGTTTTGAAAGCTTACTTTGGCAATTGCATTGATAAGTTTATCTCCAATACGATAATTGCGAAACTTTTCTTGTACATAGAGATCGTGAAGGTACATGTTTTTTCCCAGTCGTAGAGTGTAAGTATAAATGTAATGGCCATAGCCTACGACAGCATTATCAACTGCGGCCACATAGAAGCCCATGTTTGGATTTTCTGCATCAAAAGTGTCCCTCTCTAACACTACAAATAACAAATCAGCAAAGAAACATATATGTGTGTGTTAAATTTAAACTTCTTGCGAATCATTTTAGGTAAAAAAATATTTGAAAAACATAAATTATTTATTTGACTATATATCTTATCTGATGTGGTTTCAATATATCACACACGCAGTTACCAGTCAGTTTCTACTTATATGAAAATTGGAAAAAAGAAGAACAAACATGAAACATCTCACCTTTGACATCGACCTCGGGAGTGTTGAAGAATTTTTGATAATTCATTAACTCCTGCAGGCGAAGAACACATGTGACGCGGGAACCACACAATTAGATTAAATAAATAAAAAAATATGAATAGAAACGTCGCACTGGCTTTCTTACCCTGGATAGATTAAGGATGGCTTGACAATCCTCCCGCTTCGCCTCGCGGATTATCACATTGAAGTTATCCATATTCACCACTTATTCACCACCAATAAAAAAAAAAAATAATTGCGTACTCGCGACGAGGTGACTGCTTGGAGGAAAAATAAAGTGCACTAAAATTTTTTCAAGGCTTATATTAAACATGAGGTGAGAGAGAGGGAGAGAGAGAGGGGGGAGAGGGGGAGAGAGGGAGAGAGAGAGAGAGAGAGAGAGAGAGAGAGAGAGAGAGAGAGAGAAAGAGAGAGAGAGAGAGAGAGAGAGGAGATAAGATTATGAACCCATTTCATAGAAATTCTAATAATGTCATTAGAAAAAATTAAAATCAATAATCATAATAAGATTCTTACGACTTCGAAAATTGGATTTGTTTTTTTAATTCTCAACTACTCTTGATTAATTGTAAAAATTCGTAACTTAATACTTTCTTCTCTAAAAAAAGACTTTTCTATACCTCCGGACTATCCGCAGTGCCCATAAGCGTCGTTCGCCGGCACTCGAATTTTTACAATGTGTTGTCGCAGCGACATTGGCGTTAGGTAAACTAATACCGCGTCGAAGTCGGGAAGCTGCAGAACGAAATTAAATCCCGGAAGGAGAGTGGCTCGGAAACCCTCGCGTATACTCAAAAATTGACATCCTCAAAAAGTCTTTAAAACTATGCCTATAGGGGTTTTTGGACGTGCTGAACACGAATATCACACTCCCGACACCCAATTCCGAAATGACCAAAATGGATTTTTTCCGACCCGGTACCAATCAAACTTAGTGAGTCATACATAGCGAACAAGCACCAGCAACAAAAAGGAATAACAAATTAAAATAAAATTTCATCTTTTAAAGGAGCGCGGTCTGTCAAAATTTTAAAAGAAAAAAAAATTGATTTTCAGATTTTTGCATTACAACATGCAATTTAGAGTAAACTAAAAAAAGGTAGGGCATACCTCAGTAAAAAAATATTTCTACAGTTTTTAGACGGGCCTTTAGCAAGAGCCTTTTTAAACTAAGTAAAATTTATTCTTATATGAAAGCATTAAATACAAGTATTTTAAACGTGAGGTGATTTGACATTTCACGTTTAGACATAACATGGAGAATTACGGAATTCCCATACAATTGACACCCAAGTATTTGCTGCTTGCGATTCATCATTTCGATGCTATCTTCTCGATCGCTGCCTTGTCGAATTGATAGAAATGAAATAAATGTGGCTCCTTTACGGTGTAATCCACCGCCCCTTTTCGTTTGTAGAAATTTTTGGCGGGATTCCAGTCGCTTACAATGAATTCCATTTTGCCAACGTTTTGCTCCACTGCTTTCTAAGACATAGTCGAAAATTTTGTTAGATTAATCAAAAGTGTATTAATCTGATCAGAATTTTTTAGTTATTTAATAAAATTTATTACTGTGCATTTGATTATTAATAACATGTGCATTGAAAAATTAAATTATACTGAAAAATTATTCAATAGATTGACATCAGATAATTGGCTGTTTTGAAATCTTACTGTGGCAATTGCGCGAATAAGTTTATCCCCAATACGATGATTGCGAAACTTCTCTTGCACGTAGAGGTCTTGAAGGCACATGTTTTTCCCTAGTCGTAGAGTGTAAGTATACAAATAATGGCCATAGCCAACCACAGCATTATCAACTTCAGCTACGTAGAATCCCATGTTTGGATTTTCTGCATCAAACATGTCCTTCTCCAGCACTATATAAATAAAAAATCCATTTTTTTTATAACGACGGACTTGCAAAGAAATGTACTGGCTCAACCCATGATCGATACTTCACACATCGTCAATCCATGATATAAAGATACCTTTTTTATTCATTTTCATGCACGTAGTCATCAGCATATTTAATTTTCCACATAAAAATTAAAAAAAAAACATCTCACCTTTAACGTCGATCTGTGGGGCGTTGGAGAATTTGTGAAAATGTACTATTTCCTGAAGACAAAGAACATGCGACACCGCGGTACTCGATTAGTCTACATGAATAAAAAATTGCGAATAAAAAAGTAGCACTTGCTGCCTCACCCTGGACAGATTGAGGATAGCCTGACAGTCATCGCGCCTCGCCTCCCGAATTATTACGTTGGAGTCATCCATATTCACCACTTGTTCACCACGCAACAAATAAAAAAGAAAAAATATATAATTGCGTACACGCAACGAGGTGTAATTATAAAATTTGGTTTAAGACTGATATTAGTTATCGGGTGAGATAAGAAAATGAAATAAGATAAAATGAGATAGAGTGCAGTTGGCAATACATATTTCAAATCTTATCTTTAATTTTTTTTAATTTTCGTTCCAAAAATAAACAAAGCTAGGTGTCGTTGTTATTTTGTCTCAAAACTTTGTAGAATGATGTATTAGGGCAACAATTTGTTCAAGGCGTACATCTATTATTCCGGATTTCGCACTAACTAACACTGTTTTAATATAGTCAAGATGAAAATTGGAGGATTAATCGACAGATAAGCCGTTTAAAATTTGCAGTAAAGTAGTCATGTAATAATTCGATTGATTCTTTATAAATAACGTCTTAAAGGTATTCGATATTAGTTGCATTTGATATATTAGGATGTGACTAGTAGGAAAGTATTTGCAGAGATTATATTGAATTATACTTTTTAATAGGTATACAAATGTATTCATTATTCAAGTTTTGAATACTCATAAATAAAACGAAATATTAATTGAGTATTTACACTTATCTTGAAATTGCATTTAATGGATCCTCAATTTATTCAAGAAAAATAATTGAATATTCAAGTGAATATTTTGAATAGAAAAATCCAGTTATTACTGCTGATTATTAATTAATTCATCTTTAAAAATAAGTATGTTCAAAGTCAAGCAAATTCAAATTAGTGAAAACTAAAGCATAAAGTTATTTATCAATAATCAATTCATATACAAATATAAAAAATTAATAGCATTCAAATAATTAATTTATTAGTTTTCACTAGAATCACTATTCAATAGCAGATAATTCTTGTTTTACTACAAAATTAAATATACAAATATATTTATTGGAAACTATTGCGAAACGTGAACAATAGCTAGCGTAAAGTAAAGAAAATAGCCTTTGTAACTTTAAAAGCCAATGTCACGCAACTTGGTACAAATAATTAAAAACACGACCGTATTTTACAGAAGTGAGCAACTTTTATCTTGTACAGTTAAAAAATAATATTATATAAAACATTTTCTTTATTTTTTAAATTCTATTCACTATATAAATCCGGCTTTTATCTTTGAGTACCTTACGAATCAAACCTTTAATTTTTTAATAAATTTAAGAAGCCAATTAAAAAAAATAAAAGTCTTTATTAAAATCTCATCCGAGCAACCGTGCTTGTCTATGACAAGCCTTCTCCGAACGGTACAACATGAGGATCGACGATGAGGTGCCAGCAAAGACTCAAGAGGTAGGCGATTATTGGCGAAACATTCTAAATATATTTTTGAATTTTCGATTTATTATTTTCTCTGTAAAATTTCGTAGATTTATCATGTCCAGATTCCAGTACGAATTTGAGATTAGATTTTCAAAATTTTTCACTAAAGTCAAAAAATATATAAAGTGAAAAATGCTGCTATTTTATATATAATTGAAAACTAATAATTTTAACTACTTATATTTAAATTTTCTATCTTATTAACAGAAAATACATGAATAGTTAATTAATTACATAAGTAAATTTTACCGGAGTAACGTGTTCTTACGTCAAGTTATAATTTTTATTTTTGAATAATTTATGTAATTTAATTTTCAATTAAAGGAATAAATTTGATGGATTTGACATCTTTTTTGTTTTAGTTAAAATAACAGAGAAAAAAGAGAAATTCTGTTTCATGATTTGCGCAATACAGTCACTCTGTGTGATCGTTAATAGAATATTGGGAAAATGCTAATGTAGTTGTATAAAAAACTATAAAATAACTATGAAAAGTCATAAAATATTGTAAAAATATTATAAATAAAACTACAAAAGTCTAAAAAAAATAAACGAAATTCGTTAAGTTGGAAAACATTTCACAAGTTTTTATTACTTCTCAGTTTTTTGTAGTTTGGTAGAGTTCTTTATTAGACGTTTTTACATCAGCGATATGAGATGAAAACTAAAAAGAAAAAAGAATAAACATCCAGATATATAAAAAATGATAAATTTGACGTTAAGAAATACACGTAAAAATTTGTTTATCTTTTTCCAATTTGCTCCCGGTAGATGCGACGACTGCGATCTTACGTTTCCCATATGAAGCACGAGTTCGCTGACTAGGATGTTGCTGCACCGAAGGCAACGACGGAGAAGACGAGCATCTACGAAGTATTTGTGGTAGAGTCTGTTCGTCAAAGCCGGCGAAAGGGGATTATTGAGTGTACAGAAGATGATTGCTGGTTTATTTGGGGAAACGTGGATGATTGATAACAAATTTAATGAAGCAGGTATTTTTACATATGTAATGTATGTGTAAAGTATTTTTGTGATTTTATGACTCTTTTTACACAAAATTAATTTCCGGTTTTGAATATTTTTTAAAATGGAAACAAATTTTCACTGCAGTTGTCATAATGTATTTTTAATGAATTTTTAAACAATAACTTCGCACCAAAAAGTTACGCTCTAATGGGTAATGACGTTAAATAAAATTAAAGTAACTAATGCACAAGCCTTTTTATACTAACTTTAATTGTATGTGAACGAGAAAAAAGTGCTAAACAAAGCTATTAATTGCCTTACTACAAGAAAGCAAAGATTTTTTTTTACAAACGAAACATATAATTGTAAATACTTTTATATTTTACAAAAGTGTGTCGGATGGCTATATTTTTTTACAAATAACAAGTATTGACTCTTGGGTCGCGTTTAATTGTATGATTGTACATATAAAGCAAAATTAACAGTAAACGTTTTTAAAATTTCTTTTTCTATTTATTACGGAGTCTATTTATATTTTGTTTGCGACAGTCACACTTGGTTCAAATTTAAGGAAACACTAAACATTTCGTAAAATTTTTTTATTTCAACAGTTAGTATAACATTCAAAATGTATAAAAGCAATAATTAACATTCAACGTCTTAATACAAAGTTTTAATACTATAACAATACTCCTATATTTCTTTGATATAATATTTTGATTAAATTATTTGATTTTTTTCATACAAACAGATAACCCATTTCACATCACCTTATACACTATCGTTAACTTAAAAAATGACGAAGTTGGCACAACAACATTGCATCGTGATTCGTTGAATAAACGCCTACTCACAGCGCAATTAATTAAGCGCGAACGGGACATCACTTACTAAAGTGCGTCGCTCAAATCTTGCACTTTTAATTCCTTACAATTGACACATAAGTAATGACGTTAAGGCGCGACAAGTGAAATGTTTTCAGCTGTCACCGATTGATGACTTGATGCTCGCGGTTCATCATGTTGATGCCATCTTTTCGATCGCTGCCCTATCGAATTGGTAGGCATGAAATTGCTCCTTTTCTGTGTAATCCACCGCGCCTTTTCGCTTGTAGAAATTTTTGGCGGGGTTCCAGTCGGTTACGACGAATTCCATTTTGCCAATGTTTTCCTCAACTGCTTTCTGCAAAGTGGGCGAAATTTTAATCGGATTAATGAAAAGTGTATTAATACGTCGCGATATAGTTTGATCAGAATTTTTTACTCATTTATATAATTTAATCAAATTTATTACTTTGCGTTTAAGTAAAATGCGCGTTAAAAGAGATACCACTTGCAATAATTAACGCTAATTAACTTTGCAGATGTTCAATTAGTAGATTAATTAGTTTGATTGTTGTTTCTAGTAATGTTATCAAGATTGCCTGCGTATTACATGATAATACTAGTGGTATAAGATAAATGTTTCTTATTTTGTTCTGAAAATTCGTAGAATCTATCTGTACCATATTTTTTCTAAATTATAAAGTAGTATTAAAAATATAATATAATTTTTTAATTCAACAGTTCATTAAAATTATTAGAAAGTTTTTATAAATGAAAAAAAAGTAAAACTAATCAGATAAATTGTAAAGCAACAGACTACTTCATCAAATGCACAGTACTGTTTTTCTCAATATACTGACATCAGCAAATTGGCTGTTTTGAAATCTTACTTTGGCAATTGCATGCATAAGTTTATCCCCAATACGATGATTGCGAAACTTCTCTTGCACGTAGAGATCTTGAAGGCACATGTTTTTCCCTAGTCGTAGAGTGTAAGTATAAAAATAATGGCCATAGCCAACCACAGCATTATCAACTTCAGCTACGTAGAATCCCATGTTTGGATTTTCTGCATCAAAAGTGTCTCTCTCCAGCACTATAAATGACAAATCATTTTCCTCATAACAACAAACAGTCAAAGAAACATGCAGGTGTGTTAAATTTAAACTTCTTACTACATCATCTATTTTAAGTAAAAGAGTATTTGAAAAGCATAAATTATTCATCTCACTATCTTATCTGTAGCTACAAAATATTACGTGCAGCCATCAGTATATTTCACTTTCCACATGAAAACTGAGAAAAAAGAAAAACAAATATCTCACCTTTGACGTCGACCTGGGGACTGTTGAAGTGTTTGTGAAAATTTGCTATCTCCTGCAGGTGAAGAACACATGTGACACAGAAGCACTCGATTAGACAACATGCATGTTTTCATCCAAGTAAAAATAAAAGCAGTATTATGAAGAAAAAAAAAGATGCACTGGCTCTCTCACCCTGGACAAATTGAGGATGGCCTGACAGTCCTCACGCCTCGCCTCCCGAATTATCACATTGGAGTCATCCATCTTCACCACTTGTTCACCGCGCAAAAAAAAAGGAAAAAAAAAGATAATTGCTCACACGCGACGAGGTGTCTGTTGCCCGGAGGAAAAACTAAATTGCACTAAAGCGCCGTGTGTGGTGCTAGCGCGGCAAGCCACCAGACCGCAGCAACACCGCCAGCGTGGAATGCGCGCGCGCCTATATAAACAAGATAGGGATAAGATGCCTTATCCCCGCGTGCGCGCGTTGTGTGTCTCGCAGCTGACGGCTCGCACGCGAATAAGTATGCGTGCATTACGTAACACGCCCGGGTATATGCAGATTTATGACGCGTCGGCTAAGTATGTATGCGTTACCTTTTAAATTATGTAAGGCATCGGACGCGATTTTCTCTCCCTCCCGAGCGATACGCGCGCGAGCGTCCGGTGAATCAAACCTCTCGGTAATTGGGTTTATTAATTATCGCGGTCGGCAAAAAGAGAGCCGAGCAGTCTATAGCAGATCGCGCGCTAATCGGATATAGAGCTGTTGTGGGAGGCAACCCTTGTGGCTGATGTTTTCAGAAAAGTAAGAGATGAGAACTATTTTTAGAAAAGCTGTACATCTATGAGTGGTGTAAATGATTTCATACTAGTCTTTTTTTTTTAAATAAATACCAGTTTAATTCTAGGGTTCCTTAAAAAATAATTTAAATGTACGAATGATAGACAGCTGAATTATCATAAAGGTTTTTTGATGAGCTCAAACAGCCTGTATAGATGCCACTCTTCACTCTCAGTCAGGTCAACGGCTCCCTTCGAAATATAGAATTTTCCCGCGTTTTTCGGGTCCAACACCCAAAAGTCGATTCTGGAGCACTTTTCGTCGCTAGCTTTCTGCAAAGTTAATTGAAATCGTTAATAATAATTACGTACAAGACAGATTAGGGGCAATAAAATTGTTAACGAACCTTAGCTACCGCAGAGAATAAATCACTTCTTATGTTTGCTTTATGTTCATTGGGAGAGACATAAAATTCTAGAAGATACATTGATTTGCCTTCCCATGTTGAGTATGCATAGCAATAAAGTGCATATCCGACAACTTTATCATTTAGTGTTATAACCAGGTATCCAAAGTAGGAACTTTTTTTATCAAAGTCATTGTTTTCTGAAATAAATCGAATTAAATTAATTAAAATATATTTTGTTTCAAAAAGAAACAAAAAAATTTTCATTTACATTGTTTATAAAAGAGCATTTATTTCCATTGCATATTTTTGAATTGTGGTAGTATTTCTATTTACATAATTAGGCAAGAGTGTTTTAAATTATAAAAAAATATTTACTAAATTTTTTATATTATTGTAAACATTTTTTACTGCTTTAAAAATTATTATAAAATTTAAGAATAATTTGTATTGTTTCTTGTAAATTAATATTTAATGATTGTATCATTAATATTTATATAAAATTACCTTCAATTGCTATAGAAATTTCATCAAAGTTAGGTTCACTCTTTTTCCTCTGAGAAGTAGTAGATGCTTCCTAGTAAAAATTAATTTGAATGTAGTAAAGTAATAGACTATCATTATCATTGTTAATTTTCAAAACAATTAGTACCTCTGCTAATCTCTTAATTGAGTTGAAGTCATCAGGTCTTGCTTCACGTACTTCACACAAGTCATTTGAGTAGTCTGAAACCAATTAAGCATTCGCATACATAAATGACTTTGCATTCAATGCCATGCAAGCAATCACTAAATTGTAATTACCAACTTGTTGCAAGTTTTCTGAGAGCCTCTTGATTCAGCCGGAACATGTGCCAACCCTCCATTTCTGTCAAGTCAACAGAGCCCTTGGCCTTGTAAAAGTTTTGTGCAGGATTCCAACTGAGGACTGAAAAGTCCAAATATTGACATTTTTCATCAAAGGTTTTCTATAAAAACATTTTAAAAAATTAATGCATATGAAAAAATAATTTTTAAATTTCATTTTAACTAAATGCTTTGTACCTTGGCCACACTGTCAAAAAGACGGCTACCAACATACTTCTGCCGAAAGTCTGGTGTTACATATAGATCTTCCAAGTGTATAGCCTTTTGATCCAGAGTGGAAAAAATGTAAAAATACAGTGCATATCCCACAACTTTTCCATCACACACTGCCACATAACACTTGAACAATGGGTTTTCACTATCAAAGCCATCCTTCTCCAATACTGAAAAAAAAAAAAAAATGTTATCATTGTGAAACTTCTGGAACACCGAAAATAGATGTTATTTGCTTACTTACCCTGATAATCTATTTTGAGACCATCTGGCATTTCCTCAAAATCAGCCAACTCCTATAAAACACAAATTATTTATACACATAAAAACATACCAAAATATTTATTAAAACGTAACTCATAATTTTGCATAATTTTCAACACATCCTGATACAGCTCTAAGATAAAACCCAATTCAAAGGCCATTAATTTTAATGACGCAATATCACAATATTGCATGTATTATTTCCAGTCCTAATTTTACATCAAAACTAACAAAACTCCAGCTATTTATATTTCTTTCTTGATAGTGCTTAAATATTGAAGAGAGACATAATACATCTATTAATTATTTGAATGATGATTCTTACCACAGTCATTCATGATCAGTTAAGCATCAATCACATCTACTCAACATTATTAGGCACAATATAGTTCACTCACTCTTTTCTTCCATAGAATTTACACTAAATTACACTAAATAACAAATAAGTAAGTATATACTTCACTATCAACAAAATATACTTCTACAAAGTTGAACAATATAAACTACAATGTCTTTATCAAATAATTTACCAACTACTATATCTCACCTTTTTTAACCATTTCCTGCCCTTCACAAATTCAAATCATCTTCGAATTTGCTAAAAAGAATTCCACCCTCGCCCCCTGTTTCGAATAAAAACAATATACCACCCATTCACTATATATATATATATATACACTCACTTTCGCGTGCCCGGCATCAGCCAACCTTTCTCTCCTAAAAATACCCCCGAGCTGCCGCAGCTGCTCCAAAAATAAAACGTACCTGGATGAGTCCGCGTATCTCGGCGCAGTCGTCCCTCGTAGCCTCCCTCACTTCGATCACCTTCTCCATGATCCTCAGACTCAACCTGCCACACACAAAACAACCCCTTATTATTGCACATCAAAACCAAAACAAACCACAGCTCCCTGCACTCGCCGGTGTATATCGGTACGTCGACCTCGACTATATATAATACACATGAATATAGATATATCTTACGGGCAGAATCGCAGCATATCGACGGCGGGCTACTTTATAAGTATACTGCTATGCTACTGGTGCAGGAAGTGCTGATCGCGGCACGCTGTGTTATTGGCATTGAAACGAGAGTAGAGACCGTATAGCCGGAGCGCTTGGTTTATGCCGAGTGTGTGCCGACGCAGGCGCGTGCGTGGAGAGAGAGAAAAGATAAAAGAAGGCGCAGACGCCGGCGGTGCCGCAAGCCTTGAGAGAGCAACAACAGATGACATATGACGATTGTTATCGAGGGGGGCGGTCCCCTCCCCCGGAATAGCTAATTGCACAGGCGCGTGCTGTATATGACGATTGTTTATTACTTATGTTGTGTGTATACACGCGCGATTCGAATTTCGCGCCACGACGTGAATGGCTCCGGTATAAGCGGGAGTATCCAGAATGGGCGAGTTTTTAGTAGGGGATTTTTAATTGGAACTTGGGTGTGGCGCAGGGACTGAAGGAAAAAGTCGGTCTCGTTACGTGCGCGCGAGGGATAATAGGGACGAGACAATTCGCGGATTTGGGACAGGTGTTCCGCAGCTTTTGTGCGCGCGCGGCGCTTGGATACGCTGCATAAGTAGGTATACGCGCTCGCGTTTCATGAGGAAACATAATGCTTCTAATTATCGGCGTGTGGGATCTGTATAGTGTAGACGACGCAAATGTTGCTTTGTGGAGTTGTTATTTTAATTTTTAAAAGTGCGTGGAGGCGTTGTAAAATTCTTGGTATTAATTTTTTAGACTAGTGCGAAAATTGAACTAAAATAATTGAAAAATGGTTCTTTAAAGCGGATAATTCTAATTTTTAAAGAACAAATTGAAAAGAACGCGCGCAGTTTTGTGCTATCAATTATTTAGATAAATGTAATAAATTATTATTATTTAGATATTAAGTGGTACCTATCTAAATTTTCGAAATGCGTGCGGCTAGCTGATTATGCCGAAAGAATATTCCTCAATTAATTCAGATAAAATATTTAATTAAATTGGCCGGACGTGTTAATTGGAGTAATTATTCAGATTACATATCTGATGACCGCGAGGTGCCACCTGTTTCTTTAATTTCGTTATTTGTATCAGCGACGGTATCCCGTACAATAATCCATAGAAATATACCTCACCATTATGTTTGTAAAGATAAAAAAAAGTAAGTACGTATTATAGCATTACAAAACTCAATAGGAAAATTGCATGGAAATCAAATCGAGCGATCGTAAAACGCGAACAATACACAATCCGCATACTTTCAATTAAGCTTTTATTAAGGTCGATATAGATGCTTATTTTAATTGTAATGACGCGGCTTTATTTGTTATCGAAACAAGAGGGTCAGTTGCGCACATAAAATTCTCCTTGATGTCCGTTACAGATACTTAAAATAAATATTTACTTTATGTCCGGCGAGTATATACGTAAAATATATAATACAATGATAGGATACTTAAGTATACCTATGACTCTTACAATCTATCCCAGAAAATCAAAATATATCGTGATTTTAGTTCGTCTTTATTTGAGTGCAGCGTGCCCTCGTTGATGTATGATCAAACACAGCAATATTACAATTACAGTACTTATTCGGATTAAACTATAAAGTTACAAATTATTCATCGATAAAGCATCATCATCCACTAGGTATGCGTTACTCATCATTCCAATGAACTTAAAGGTCCATATACGAAATACCGGGGCTATATAATTACATCCTTTATACACCCATAGCGCGCGCGTGTCATAAAACTACCGCAACGGGCGATGATATAAATCACCTGCGCGACGAAAAGCCTCTGCGCAAACATTGCATACACGTTATCTCGTCGCTGCGTAGTACTACCGTGGGTCGGACGATTACGCGTTGATGATGCGAGCTTGCGGGAGAGCCGGACGGTCATGTGTCATTATGGGAAACGGAAGTGGGGGAAATTTTATATAAGTAAGTGTTTTTTTCCGGTTTCGAGCTATTATTAATTTCGTTTGGATTTTATAAAGTTTTTAATGTATGTTCTTGAGATTGTTTAACGACTTTGAAAACTGTTCAAAATGAATATCATGGGTTTTCTGGATTTTTTGGATAAAGATATGTTAAAAGTTGAATTTTACTTGGTTTCAAAAAACAGACTTTGAGTTGTAGTTAAGATTGACGATATATTTTTATAATTATATATTTGGAACATGTAATTTTAAGAAAGAAAGAATCTGTGACGATGTATTCAATGTAATAAAATTATACCATGATAAATTACTAGCTGTAATACAAGGCAAACATTATTTAACTACGAATACCATATAGTTCACAATAAGTGATCCAAAGAATTATGATTAAAAAAAAATAAGTAATGTAAATTTCTTATATTTCTAAGAAAAATATCTACAAAGCAGACTGGGCTATTAATTATTTTTTCAAATATAATATGAGAGTAAAGTGACCTGAAAATTATAAAATAAATTATAAAATTAATCTTTGTTAAAATAGTGTTTAGTTTTTATACTAACAGTTCATAAAATGACCATACACTTTATTCAATTTAATCGTATATCAAAATATATTAATTTCAGTGTTATTTGCACTTTCTAATATTTACGTTTTCTTTCACATTTTTATCAAAAATAATTATACATTACTAACAATAACTGTAAAACAGATATCGCCGCGCGGTATTTCTTCCCGCGTACTTATTAAGAAAATGACTTCTTTTTTCGTATCGCGCGACGATATCTACAGAAGATTAAAAATAATTGCAAATACTTATAATACTTGTAACTTTTTTCAAATATTGTTTTATAAACATTTAAAACACATTAAAAAGCATAACTCTCTTTCCATTTTTTACCAAATTTATAGAACAAGTGAGAGGTAATCTACGATTACCAATTTTATAAAAGTGACAATTAGCGTAATAAAATTAAAATATCAAAATTAAAAAAATAGTACACGGATGCAAGTCAGATATCACTCGTGTAGTAGTGAAAAGATATTAATACGCTAGCTGATAAATTTTCAGTAAAACAAAACACAGCAAATAGTCATTTAATTTTACCATACTGGTAATTAAATAATAACTTTCAATGATTCAATAGAAAGGAGAGTTTCATAATGCGGTTAAGTATATAAGTAAAGCGCGTGCGAATTTCGCGTGTAGCGTCGTGTAGCACATGATGTTTGCTCATCGCGACGTTATCCGCCGCTTTCGTATACAATTTTTGTATCATTTTCCCGGTTAAGTCACACTTGGTGAGACGTATAATGTGTATGAAAAGCCAGACAAATAAATTTTTCGTCGCATTGTTTAGAATAATCTCAAGGCAATGTAAACAGCGCGCATCATTTTCATTTTTTTCTTCGAAGCGTGCCTGCACATTTCACATTCTTAATTACCATGATGTAGGTGTGTATAGCTCTGTTAACTCGTAATTTTGTCTAAATAATATATTAAAATTGCAGTGACGTTTATAGTACAGATTTGCAGCAATTATACTGT